>JAQPZY010001666.1:2385000-2632500 GCA_029931535.1 Margaritifera margaritifera | reverse complement strand
GCTAGTTAAACAAGTATTGAGCAGGGCAACTTACTCTTTTAGAGAGCAGTAGTGCAATAAATTTCAAAGATCAGTTTCTCAGTAAATATATTTGCTTTCTACTCAGTATCAGTCATGCAAATGGGGAACAAAGCCTATAACCAAACTATTGTCTCTGGGTCTATAGTACAGACGTTACAGTCATCAGTCCCTCACACCGACACACCCTGTGTTTTGTAAGAAAATGGCGGAGTGTCAGCACATATCAGACCTTTAGAACAAAATATATGTAGCTGAGGCCCTGATTAAATAGAAAAAAGATATCAGTAACAACAACTAACCTTTATTATCATCCTCCAGTATATATTTTAGGACCTGAGCAAATAAAACTTTACCACCAGACTTGACTGGAAATGCACATCAGTTATGTGTTATGTATTTTCTTTGTAGTAAGTCAGCATGTTGTCAACTAATAATTTTTTAACCAGTAGAGTGGCATAAAATACTGTTTTTGGGTGAAATTCTATAATCAAGTTTTCTGGTAAAATAAAATCATTTTTAGAAATAAGTAGTTTGTTAGAAAACTAGTGTTGTATGGAAGGTTGATACTAAAACTCAAGTAACAGTTACCGTAATCCAGAACCAAAAATTACGCATTTAACATTTACCTTAATCCAGAACCAAAAATGACACATTTTTCAGTTACCGTAATCCAGAACCAAAAATGGCACATTTAACATTTACTTTAATCCAGAACCAAATATGGCACATTTTCAGTTACCATAATCCAGAACCAAAAATGGCACATTTTTCAGTTACCGTAATCCAGAACCAAAATTGGCACATTTTTCAGTTACCGTAATCCAGAACCAAAAATGGCACATTTACTCAAGTAACAGTTACCGTAATCCAGAACCAAAAATGGCACATTTTTCAGTACATTTAATAATTAATTATACTGATGTTTTCTTATATGTTACAACTTTGCATACCACCTGGGAATGTTTTTATGATAATTTTCACAAAGATCTGGCCAGCACATTAATGTTCAGAAAAAAATGCATTACAAGATCCATCAGAACTTAGGTCATACTGTAGGCAGTGAAACTGTTCTAATGGTACCACATCTTTCCTTTGCCTTCCACCATTTTCCACATATTTCAAACTCACTAGTCAATGTCTCTATTTTCATTACTTTGCCTGTTTTCTAATTTCAAAAATTGTTTTTAGATTATCATCACCTTTGATAGATGCAGGAGTTTTGTGCGTTCTTTGTGAATTGTTTTTTCCTATGTTCTATATCTAAAAGAATCATAAAAGTGCACTGATGCAAGCGGAAGTCATTGAAAATCAAGAGTCGGGTGGTGTAAAATGTTACTGGAAATCGGCAAATTCAGCATATAATATGCGGATCACCAGTTGCAGCTTGATCTTCATCAATTAAACGTTTGTCTGTTCTCAACCGTGGCTAAAACTAAGTATTAACAGTATCAGTTCACCACATGTTCTAGCTGAATGACTACGAGTTTGTTTAAATATGGATTTCCTAGCAGGGGCCGTTTAAACAACCACGCGGAATTCGTCTGCTAAAAGACGTGTTGCACTGCTCGGACCTCAAGCATTCCAGGTCCAAAAAGGATGCAAAATAAACATATTTGGACTTTCCAGCATCGCTGGAAAAAGACTTGGCCATGGGTTGAATATTATGAAAAGAGGTCACTTATGTTTTGTTCAGAATGTATACATACCCAGAGTCAGCAACTCATTCAAGTGTCTTTTTCAAAGGCACATCCAATTTTTAAACTGACTCAGTGATAGCACATGAAATAAAGCTGGAAAACCTTTTTCTTATTTTGAGTTTGCTTATAACATTCAGCAAAAGAATGGTCTAGATTTGGGACAAAATTGTATCAACAGTCATTGCTGTACATCTTTCCTCATCTCCATAGTTTGTTCCCTGAAGGCACCAATACAATGACAGATACTCGAGTCCTAGTTCATAAGCATTCTTGCTGATGATAGCACTGATCAGGCCATTCTTGAGCAAGAGATAGTGTATGTAAGGTATGTCTTGCCTGTAAACAAGAAGCCCATCACCAGAATGATATTTATTGTTCTACTGGCTAACGCCACAGCAGATGGTGTTTATGCTGCAATAAGGGTTACCTTAGAAAGCATTGGAATTAGACTCTTAAAAACCAGATCCAGAAAAGTTTGGGAGTCATCCCTCACTTGTTTGTTCAAATTTTAATGGAGTGTCTGTGAAATTTGGATGAATGGCTTGCATCATGCAAAAGTTAAAGGAGGAAGTATCAGATATCATTGCTACACACTGAATGGCTCATAAATTTGAACTGGCTGCATTAGATGCAAACAAGAAGTTGTCCCTTATGCCAGCATTTGAGTATACCATCAAGGGCATATTTGGGTTTTACCATTTCTCGTCCAAAACGAGGCATGAATTTAAAGAAGTACCAAAATGGGATTAAAATTGATCTAGCATATTTTAGCTCCATCAAACAAGTTAGGTGTGTAGCAATTAAGGAGTGAGCCCTGTGCACTCTTGAGAACAACCTGGAGGCAGTTATACACCTTAAGCATGCATCTGCTCCTGGCAACCATGCTGTTGATGCAAACAAAGCCAAAAGCTATTTCAAGGGCTTAAAATGTATGACCTACTTAAGAAGGTTGTATTTTATGCTTGACCCTTTGCCCATCATAACTGATGGGCTTCCCAGACTGAAGATCTTCGTATTCTTGAGTTGCATAACACAGTAGAGAAGTGTATAGTGCAGTTAAGTGCTCTGAAGACCACCCATGGTAAAAATATAAAAGTGTTTCTGCAAAGTATGACCCTGTAGCTAAAGTTTTTGCAAATGTTTCACTGAGGGGATTACGTGAACCTGTTACTTTTCATAAGTGTAATGAAATGCAAGTAATGCTAAACAGTACTATCAGATATATTCAAGATACATTTTCAAATTTGAAGGAGAAACCAATCAAACAACTGTCATTGTTAAATTTACATAAATGGCCTCTGGACAATACTGAACTTTACAAGTATTGTGAAGAAGATTTAAAGCACCTACTGTATGAATCCATGGTGGGTGCTTACTTGTCAGAGGAAGACAAGCAGACAGTCCTTGACAATAACTGTCTTACATTAAAACTGCATGTTAAGACCTAACCGTCTTGTCGACCTTTATAGCTTAGTGTTGAGAGGGGTACTGTATGTTGACTCAGCTATATCTATGTTGATTGAATATCTCTTTGCCATCTCTCCATCTACTAGTCCTTGTGAACATGATTTTTGCAAAGCCAACTGCATAAAAACTGACTTGAGAACCTTCTTGACCCAAGTGAATTTTCGCAACCAGTTTTTCACCATGTCAGAGTGACCAAAGTTAGTTGATTTCGGTCCTATTGAGGCCATATCCCACTGGCAGCTTTCTTCAGAGAAAACACAGCACTCAACAGTTTTACTGCTACAAGTGTCCAATTGGCAATATTTGTCTGACCCCCATCACTGCTAAAACCTTATTTATGACAGTGGAACAAATATGAGTATCTTCAAATTTTCCACCACAAAATTGCCTTCTCCTCAATGTTGAATCTACTTCTTATCATTATCAAGGTTCTTTAAATTTTCAAAAACTAAAATAATGCATATCCATGTAGCTAAATTTGCTGTGACTTTTACTCCTTGCGATACTCCTACCATAAGATGAAGCATGTTGTGATGTTGTCTGTCAATTCATCTGTCTGTCTGTTACCAATTTCATTTCTATATAATAACTTGAGTTCTCTACCATCTATAGTTACCAAACTTTGTGGATGGCTTGCACCTGGGGTAAGAAAGAACACAATCAATTTTGGGTTCAAAAGTGCAAAAGTTAAGGTCACTTAGACTGGAAGAAAAAAGAAAAATGGTTGCTGTACAATGAGTTCTCCACCAACTACAGTTACCAAACTTTGTGGATGGCTTGCTTGCACTTTGGGTAAGGAACAAGCCATCATTTTTGGGGTCAAAACCCAAGGTCAGGGTCATTGTGACTGAAAGAAGAAAATGATCTTCACACAATAACCCATGTTTTCTACCAACTCTGGTTACCAAAGTTAGTGGACAACTTGCTCTTGGGGTAAGGAAGACCGATATATTGTACCATTCATGGTACTTGTTTAACCCAGAGGAAGTGTCCTGTTTAAAGTCCAGCAAGTTAGAAGGTCACATCATTATAGCAAATTGCAACACAAATAGTTTTTTTGACTTTTAATATTTTTCATCATCAAGTTATTCATATCTAAATGAATCGAATGTAAATACCCATGTAAGCACGGTGAACCATATATATCACTTTAATGCCATTGTCATCATCAACATTTAAGTCTTTCATTTAAGTTTTTTTTAAAAAGGTTTTTACAAATCAGAGGGGGGGGGTCCTTTATTGCAAAGATGTATAAGAGACACTAGGTTCCAAAGAACACTTTTTTATATATGTTGTCTGTTACTTTTGGAACTGATTGCTCTTTAATTAGGAATTTTTTATCTTGTTCATATAACTCATGACTTAATATTTGTTTACTCTATATTTTACACTTAATATCTGCATATACACTTGTTTTAAATTTATACTCGTTATCATCAATTGTTACTCTTTTTGCATGTTCAAATTGATTATTACCTATTAGATCTCTATATTTTGTATGTATATCATATGAAGTTGATGAAGGATTAAACAATATTTCTTAAAGATTCTTTTTGTTATACTTGTTTTCACTACCTATCTATCTATTTATCTGTGTCTGTCTGTCTGTCTTCCTATAAAAAAAACCTCAACTTTAATATTCAGTTGGATATAAGTCTCGTTACTGGCTTGGACTTGAAATAAGCAAAACATGTAAATAGAATCCTTTATACAAACAAATTGTGATCATTTTGTTATTCACTGCAGAGTGTCAACAGTTTGAACAATTAATGATGTCTTTATTGTTTTAAGGTAAAAAAAAAATTTGGCATTATCAATGTTATTGGTACAGAAATTATAATTTTGACAGCAAAAAGAAAAAACAAGACATTGATGTGAAATAAAATTTGAAAAACAGTTTAGAAGTATGTCAAATACTTGTCATAATTAGATGTATCATTATTTATGAGAAGATTGCAAACGAAAGCTTGCACTCTGTAGTGTATACTCGTTTTAATACAGTGTATCATCACAATCTTGTAGGATGAGAGGGGGATATTATAGAATTCTCCATTGCTACATCAATCCAATCAAATACGGGATGATCACACAATTTTAGGAATAAAACTTCACAAAATCAATTCTAGGACAGTAAACATCTGTTCTAAAAGAGTTTTTAGAGAGACTTAAGATGTTATGACTTCAGTGTTGTTTAAATAGATTTCTGAAATATCTAATAGCATTATGCCTAATTTACATGTACATTTGATTGTATACTGATACATTTAGCATGAAATTCATTTCTCTTATGACATGAATAGTAATAGTGAATTAAAAAAATAGGAAAAAAGAAATATTTGTTGATTGTGACAACATTTTCTAATAAAATCTGCAAAATTTTCCAATGCAAGTCTATAAAAGCAGTTGAACTTATGCAATTCATGGAAATATTCACAGCTGTAGGGGTGTAGACATCTTGCATTTAAGTGGCTGCCATTTTAAAGGCCTGTTTTGTAATGTACCACTTTGGTTACATGGATAATATCTCAGAACAAACTTATTTAAATAATTTTAATATTTGTTTTTGATCGAATTTAAAACAAAAAATTCTCCATGGAATGTTTTTGAAGGAAAGTATTTCAGTTTTATCAGTACTGCCTTTCTTTCTCTTTTGTATGATGTCTACATCTTTACATTTTATATTTATCTTTTTGTGCTTATACATTTATCTGGGAGGCTTTATCTTCCTAATTTTTGTGCAATTCATTTTCAGATTTTGGAACACATGCTGGACTCTACATAGACACTTTTATTCTGAGGTGTTGTTAAACACTACTATATACATACATGTTATATGATGTTATGGAAAACAAGGTGTCACAGAAAAAGCACTTCACATCCCTCTCAATTTAAGAAAATTAAATCTAGCACAAATATAAAGTGAGTAAGGTAAAGATATAACAAGGAAAGGGAAAATAATAAACTACACATTGGGAATCCCATGTTGCAGGTCACAGATGTAAAGAAAAATTGTAAATTGTTACAAAGCAAGAAATTTCCATCTTCCGGTGAGAAATTCCCACAGAGAAAATGATGAGTTCCACTTAACTGTGTCTCAGTTACAAATCGCATTATAAATGTCCGTCAGTGTGAAACCAGTATCTAACTCTGCAAACGCTTTGGCCAAAATAATTATATGAGAGAACTGAAAATACACAAACAACACAATTGTATTATGGACAAGAAACTAAGTTAGCAAATATGAACGAAGAATTATATAAAACAAATAAGAGTAAAATTGAAAATTTATCCTGAAAGTTGAAACTTGAAATTAAGGAGAGAAATGTTACATAGATTAAAGTGATTTACTGTGTACATGCAGAAACAAAAATGAAAACCTACTTGTACAGTTAGAAGCGACAAATGACAAGTTGCCACTGAAAAACGAAAAGTTCCAATCTATGTAAAATTGTTAAAAGATAATATACTCCAAGGTGGCATTTATGTGAATGGCTACTGCCTGAAAAAGTCCAAAATCGTCTTTGCTAAAGATATATATTTACACGATAGCAGTATACCAAACAGGAGTACAACTTCACCAATATGCACTACTCTAATTCATAAAATTTAGTTACAACGATTCCCGGGCTACTGCATAGGGAATCATGATAAAGTAAAATGTATATAAAATTCACTAGACAGATTAATGCATTGATTAATTGGTATACCTGTTTACTATACTACTGACACTGGTATTTGAACTGTCTGTACACTCTGAACTATTTGCAAATATAGTACCAATAATAAATGGTTCAGATGACGTGATAGTTTTGAAAACTGAGTGAAGAATATATGGGGAAAAGAGATGCGAGAAAACAAAAATATGAGAGATGTAAAGAATGTGCATACAATATGAGAAAGGATAAAGATTTCAATTTACCTTACTACATAGGTACTATATTCAGGGTTTCCTTAAGATCAATAGCTTGTAACAGACCCCTTCTGCTTCCTTTCAACTCCACTTCCACCACTATATATACACTTCATCTTATTTGGTGTAACCAGTGGACTTTATAACTCCATAACGCATTTCGTAGGTTCTATTACACCACAGGACTTACTTTTTAAGACTTGTGTTGCCATTCTAAGAACAACCTATATCCCTTCAAAAGATAATGTAATACTTATATGAATATTAATGGTAAAATATATCAATTTGAGTTTAAACGTAAATCTATTTGTATATTTACCGCTGCAACTTCAGCAGAAATGGTCTCAGCGAAGAATTATGTTGGTGAGTCATTTAGAGCACGATATTAATAAAGCCATTGTTCCAGGTCAAGCTATTCATTTAAGGATCACAAAGCCGGAGGAATTTTATTATATAATGGACTAATCGTTTTAGGACCACTGTCGAAAGAATTAATGCTACCGACCGGTACTTCATATGTTTCAACGACCAGTATTATTTCTAAACACTATCATATTTTGACCTAAATAATAATAATAATAATAATAATAAAAATAATAATAATAATAATAATAATAATAATAATAATAATAATAATAATATTAATAATCTGACAATAATCATTCAAACGTAAAATACCTGGTATATTTTATCAACCTTCTATCAGATTTCTAAATATCAGGTGACCTTGGTTAAACGATGAATAAAGTATTAATATGGTGTTATTCAAATGTATAGAATGGACATGCGTAATATCTTTCAATTGATTTATAAAGAACGCTGATCATCACGATTTACAGTTTAATCTGTGTTGATAATACATCAGTTGAGGTCAGTTAAGGATACGTTTTAGCGGTTTTATGGTCAAAATCATTTTTATTTTCCTATTTTGCAAGTAAGACTCCCTTTGAGGAACAATGTTGCAATGACTTTTAAACATCTGTTTCAAAGTTTATTTTGTAATCTTTGGAATTCTTATGTAACTAGTATTATAAGCAATGATGTGAGTAGTACTAAAGCAAGTTTGAACAAGCAAAATAAAGTAGAATGTTTTGTTTTTTGTGTATGAAAGCGTGTGTGTGTGCGTTTTTGTTTTATAACTTGAGTGAGAAACAAAAACATTGAATGTTGTATCTTTGGCTTGTTCATCATGAACAAGAATAACCCACAAAAACGTGCGGTCCAGCTGTGTTACACAAATATGTCCGGTTCAAGTGAGTTACACAAAAATGTGTGGCTCAGCTGTGTTACACAAAAACGTGTGGATCAGCTATGTTACACAAATATACAGTAGAATACTCTAAACTTTGATTGTAATTATAGTCAAGTTTGCCAGTAGTTCAATATGAATTTGAATGTGTTTGAATATTGCTACGTAACGATGAGTCATAAGATGATTTGAATAATGCCATATTAACTCTTTAAAAAGTGTAATCACCACTAAAGCTTATAATGTCTTATATGATCACGTTATTCACCTTTATATTGTATGTGTTGAAGGTCTCGATATAGTATTTTGACATATTATAAATAAAACCTTTTGCGCCGTGGTACCCATTTTGATTTAACCGCCAAAAGCAAAGAATGCAAATACAGAAAAGCCAAGACATATTAAGAAGAATTTGTTTTTCGTCATTACAGACAAGATAGAAATGCCTATATAAAATCTGACTAATTTAAAGTCTTGAGCAAGCATGAGTTGGTGTAATATTCACGTTTTCATGTTATGGCTGATTATTTATTGTGTATCTGTCTACCTAATTTCCGTTATAAGTCTTGTTTGTGACACATTTTATTTGTACGAGCAGTTGGAATTCCTAAAGATATTCTTCACCACTTATAGAGACTTATAGAGTTTACTCATTCGGGAGTAAACCCTGGTGTTCCGGTAAAAAAAAAAAGTAATATACTTATTTAAAAAGTGTTCATTATATTGTGAAAGTACACAACTGATTGCATGAAATTCAAATGTTGTTAAACTTTATTAATTGCATGTGACCTATTTACAGAAATGGTGAACAAAATACGGTATCGGTACTTTTTACAGTTTAGAAGGATATATACATATCTATATTGAGATTAATACAGTTTTGGTCATTTGCTTTTCTCCATAAAATCATCAGTTTCCAGAATGACACGATACACAATTACATACAGTCTCTTCCTAAAAATAAAGACAGTTTTATGTTCTTGGAATCAGGTATGACAACATCAACTAATAATTTTGGAGGAATAACAAGATTATCTGCTGAAGGACACGTACCTACCCGTTTCGTGAGGGGCACGTACCTACGCGTTTGGTGAAGTTTACCAAGCAAGATTACCCCACCCCACCCTACCCCATTATTAGAGAGCATGCATTTCCAACAAAAATGATAAAACTTCATACAATCTGTGTTTTCACCTAAAAACGTTTTACCCATGTTGGAAAGTTTGAGGACTATTATAATAACTGATAATGTAATTATAATCGACATTGTATTATTGAACGACACTGTAATCCAATTTAATAAATAATGCATTACTAACTGCTAATGTAATAAAAGTAAATCGAAAATGTAATAAAATTGGAACAAATGATGCAATAACTTCTTTTCTAATAAAATGAGAGCTGATAACGGTTTAAATAAATTTTATTGATAATGTGTGAAAAAAAGTATTTGGCAACAATGGATAATTCAAAGGTGCTTTCTGAATGTGGTTCAAAGCTTAATCTTTTCTTCTGTCAATCAAATAATGATCTTACTTCTTAATTAAAGGTCGGGTTTTAATAAACGACTATTGATATAGATATATATATATATATATATATATATATATATATATATATATATATATATATAGATATATATATATATATATATGTGTGTGTGTGTGTGTGTGTGTGTGTGTGTGTGTGTGTGTGTGTGTGTCTGTGTTTAACCAGACGACTTTATGGCACATTCGGGAACTCAAATTTTGATCCGTCCATTAAACTGTGGGCTTCATTGAAGTCATATTACACACATGTAATAATCATTTCCGTGTTGTGAAGTAAACTAACGTCCTGAACTTAGAACAGTGTTACTTCATATCATTTAGTGTACTATTATCTTGTATATGTCAACAAATTGTGACTTAAGATGTTCACGTTATCCTAAATGCGTCCTTTGTCCTTCTTGACAGAAACTTGTCGGTATTTAGAAACATATGCCATAATACCGATGTCGACCGAGAAAATCATCCTCAAACTCGAATACATTTACATTGTAAATGTGCATTTTACGAACAAATATTGAAAGACCTGTTTAGCTATTGAGTGTCACTCTTTATATATTATTATCATCATCATCAGCATCATCATCATCATCATTATTATTATTATTATTATTATTATTATTATTATTATTATTATTATACAATTCTTGGAAGGCTTGTTTCTAACATCTTCTGAAATTACACAGATCACACTGATATAGTTTTTGAGTTTGTATCTTTTCTCTCTCTCTCTCTCTCTCTCTCTCTCTCTCTCTCTCTCTCTCTCTCTCTCAGCTTCATCCAAATAAGATTTATTGAGATCCTCAATTTTCATTTAACTGATGAAAAAACGGAAACCTGAAAAGAAATTAATATACGGCAATGCCGATAACATTACTTAACATTCACATTTAAGTTCTTGAGAGGTTAACTAATAGACAGAACTTAACAACTAAATAAATCTCTACCAACGTAAAAGAAATTATCGCATCTACGTTTAAATCTATCACACTCCAAAAACATAACGTTAAATTACCATAACATATTAAAAAATATTTATTCTTTTTTTGAGTAGAATGCATAATGAAGTACAAGTATATTAATGGGTTCATTCTGCTGTTTGTAAGATATTATGAAGAGATGCATACGATAAAATATGCTACAAAACTGAGCCTGTCAGAATTAGATCGCCTGCTCTCTGCCAGAAACAGTAAACAATTTTCGCTGAGACGTTGAACAGCAATTTTTTGATACCCACATCGCAGACAGTACTATACATGTTAGGGTCATTACACATGGTCTTGGGATATATCAATGTTAGTGATACACCCATATTTTAAAAATATGTCACTCCGACCTATATTTTATGATACGCAGACTTTGCTTTATTAATTGTTTTAAGTCTAGTGGCACGGTTCATATTAGATTAATAAATCTTTATGATTTGATGTTCCTGTTTGAGTTCTACTACAAGACTACATTTGTTTCTAAAGTTTCACTGACTTTGACCAATTGCCTGTGTTCATGAAGGTAGTACACTTGGAAATAGGATGCACCACAATAAGTACTCCACCGTCGCCTTGGAAGGCGGTCGTTAAGACTTACTGTGTGTTTCAATGACTTTGCATGTTATATATTGCAACTCATTTTGCAAGTAGCATTCGTATTAGAATCATGAACTTTGTAAGACAATGCAATGCCATTACCACAAGAAACTCACGCTGACTTACATTTGAGCTGACATTGATTTGGGGATAAAAAAAATTCACGGTTAAACTTGTTATTTCTACTTGATAATGACAGAAGCAAGCAAAAAAACTATATTATTAAGGATCTTTGGTCAAATGTCAAGATAACCTTCAGCATTGCGTGTAGACTTGACAATTATCTTTGACTGGATCTTTTTGAATCGTTTGAAATGTCATGGTCAATTTAACATAATTTTGTTTCTAATGTAATGCATCTTGATAATGACTGGAGTACCACGTGCTTTATTGAGGCTTGCCTTTCAATAGATGATTACATCGTATTTGTCATCTGCTTTCTGGCTAGTTGCTGACAATCGGATATATATTTATATATATATATATATATATATATATATATATATATATATATATATATATATATATATATATATATATATATATATATATACAGAGAGAGAGAGAGAGAGAGAAGTTGGCGGGCAGAGCACAGTGTGATTATATTATCAACACAAGTTCTCTTGAAAGACAAGGTTCATATGCCACTCTACATAGCTAAAGTATGTACCTCTTCAGCTCTTCTGTGTGCCCTTTGGTGTATACAGCACCAAATCATGAATATTATTGTGCTAGAAAACACACGACTACAATTCTGAAAAAAAGTAATAAAATGAAGAAAAAATATTTTTATCCTTGTAAACTAAACAAAAAGAATATAATCAAATGTTTTGGTTACTTTGAATGCTTCTTTAAAGTATTCTCTACATAAATATTTTCGCTCCAGGCATGCCATCTAGCTATTGGATGGAAATTATGTAGGCAGCGTCTGCACTATTATTTTTTTTTAAAGAACTTGTCAAAAATTGGGTAAATATTGTTTCCTTTTGTAAAGCATGCTTTGTCAGTTTTGATTTGACTATTTAATAATGTTTCCCCTTTGCTACTCTTCTTAATGCCTTTCTTAAAGCTATTTCCATGGTAGTGTTACAAAATAATAGTCTTCTCTGGATAGAAAAAGTCACCGTGTACATTTAATTATAAACATGACAATATTCTCTTTCTCTATTGATATACTTCGTAAATGTCACCGTAGATCTACTAGATCTGTAATGTTCCAAACTATGCATTTGAAGTCTTTAGTCTCTTATCATTTATTGTTGTAATACAGCATCTATCTATTTATCTATCTATCTATTTAATCTCATCCCCTGATGATTTTATAATATTGTTATTATTAACTATAGTTTGACATTTCAAAAAAATAACTTTTCTTGCAATAATTTACGTTAACTTACAAAACTCATCCGATGCCGTGACGGTCAATATATTTGTAGTATTTTACCACATTAATAAGCTTAAGGAACTATATAAATGAGTTTAAGCTATTCAAGAACTGAACGGATGTGGCAAGCTGGCAAAATAAACTACACATGACACAGAATATAACTTGCAATATACCTTTGCAAATTTTGGATGGCTTATCTCTGACAAATTTTATAGGCTGAATTATATATGTTCAGACAGAAAATAGCTTTGTGCAAAAAAGCTTCTCCTTCTCGTAGACACGATACGACGATTAACCCGAGGTTCTTACAATAATAAGAAGTAAATAATTTAAAGGGTGATGTTACGATAAAAAGCAAAATACTTAGATTCTTATAGAGATCGCAGCAATTTTGTTTTACTTTCGAAAATAGACGTAGAGAAAAGCTGTGTTAGGATTAATGTGAAACTGAAAATGAATTTTCGAATTGTACATATATTTTAGAACAATACAAGGATTTTATAAAGTCACATCATCAAAATCCGTATACCGATGATAAGGAACTTGGAATAAATTAGGCCGAAGGGAATTTAAATTTACTAATAACATATCACAAAATTTGGAGCTTAAAATTGATTATCATGTCAGCACACAAAGTAAATATATGCAAATTTATGCAAGCGAAGTTTTGGATAAACTCATAAAATTTTTCTTTTAATCTACTGAAAAGGGTATGGATGCTTGTAATAAAATGAATGAATTATGGTTCCATATCTGATTAATTATCAGTCACCGCAAGCCAATGTTCATAACATTCACACTTAAAACTGAATACAAACAGACTCTTCCTACACAAGCAGCGACCAGTTTAAATATTAAATGTAATTTAAAAAACGGCCTCAAGTTGCAGAGCACACCAGACAAAAATTGTCTTAGATAAAATAATATTACATCTCGTCCCCCCCACCACCACCAAAGATTTGCGAACATCTTCAGAAAAGGATAGTACATACTTTCCCCCTCCCCGACGCGAATATTGGCATTCGTGTGTAGTAGACACACGCCATGACGACCCAGTAATTTACTTTCATCTAGAGACACAATCAACTGTTTGATAATATTCTTTCTCCACACACACACGCACACACACACACACATATATATATATATATATATATATATATATATATATATATATATATATATATATATATATATGACAACCTATTTTATGATAGTCCTAGTTCATTTATTTCGCAAAGTGTTTATGTAAGATTTCTTATTAAAAAATCATAAGAGCTTGGAGAGTGGAACATCAAATAGACCTTTGGGGTTTTATTTTGTATTGGTTGAGACCAATCATTAGAAAATTTCAAAGGAATTATAATCAGCAAAGTAGAAATAAATTATGTTAATATGCACATAATACTCACATATTTTTGGACGGTAGTGAGGCATTTCTTAGAGCTACATTGGATGTGTTACACCGTTTTTAAGATGTCAGGATTAAACATTAATATATAGGGCAAACGGCAATTTGAACTGAGGTATTTTCAAAATCAAATGCGCGATTTTGCCAGTAATTTAAGTTATATCGAGATAAAAGACCATTTTAAGATTTTGTGGGAATATTGTTTAAGTCAGGTTTATTATATCTGGGATTAAAATTTAATTAATCACACGAAAATACAGAATCAATCCCTAAAAGTTAAAATAATTGTAAAAGATTGTAGTGCATATGGCTACGTTTGTAAAAAGCGTGTACACTTAGACAATGCTAGGTTATATTATGATTATTTGTTTTTCATGAGGAGTAATTTCCTCGTGTTTTCATCAAGACGAATAGTTTCTTTTTTCTTTTTTTAAAGTTGTGTTTGAAACTAGCTTCTACGTGTTTGACAAATTCATCATGGCTTATTACCCAAACGATTTGCCTTAATACGTCACATTGATGTGTACTCTCGTAACATGTATTGAACGTCAAAATTCTTATCATAAAAAGGCAGATACTATCTACTGTGTGGAAGGTAAACAGAAAAGCGTGTGTCAGTAGCAACAAACAGTCATTGAATACAGAGAGGCTAGTGTCATGACATATACCAGAAAAGACTGATCAAATGTTGTATGAAGATATGTTATTTAGTTTAACTTATCGCTGATCTATAAACGTTTAATTAGGAATAGTCTCAGCGCAATAACTGCATACTTGTACTTCATATACAATTTTCTTTCTCATACCGTCTAAAATAAGTTGGGGGTTGGGTTGGGTTTTTTGGTGGTTCTGTTGTTTTTTTTTTGTTTTTTTTTTTCTCAGATATTTGATTGAAACAAATAATACATGAATGGAAAAAAACTTTGTAAAATAAATGCTATTTTATAAATGATATAAACCTTATAAACATGTTTGACGTTCGCAGTGAAAATCATGTCTTGGAAGTTTTGCTAGTATTGTGTCTTTAAAAAATTTATTTGTAAGAAATTTTGCTTGGTAAGAGCCGTTATTTTTTTAATGTTAATTATCCTAAGTTCTGTTTAAAAGTAATTTTTAAAAAAAAAACAATTATTTGCGTTGGTTTAACGGCATCTTTAACACATTATTGGGTATATCATGACGAGAAAATGGGAGCAAAAGGCGTTCCCAATGACACACCGAGGCAACCGAGTCGGGTAATTAACCCAGGACCCTTGGTCTGACGCTCTACCATCTCAGCTACTGTGGGTCTCGGAATGAGTTGTTATTCATATAATTTTGATAAGTATCAACTCTCCTAAAGTGTTAATTCTATATTTTGTCTTGTTCTCTTTTGAAACGAATTTGTCACCATTTTCGTATAATTCAAAATATGATAGGGCCTCACAAATATTGCAGAAGAAAGTGATATAAATCAGGTCTAGTGTTGATATAGTTGCATGTTATGGCTCCTTTAATTCATTTCATGACTTGAAAATCATAATATGGATTTTAAAAATTACATTATGACTATTAGTCAATAATGTGACAAAAATCTTTGAAACTGGAAGAAGTTCATTACCGCTAACATATGGAGGTTCTGGTTTAAACATATTTTTTAATCCTCTTACCTTATAAACCCCATATCAGTTGTTCCTATACAATGTTGTTGGGCACTTTACAAATTATTTAGTGTAAAAAGCGTTAAACTCACAAAAATGCAGCAGCAGGTATTACCTCTCATAGATACATGTTTGGATAGCACGCAGCTGTGGAACGAAGAGCTTGATAAAGTATAAGATACTAGTGCAAGTGCTAGAAATTCGTGAAAGATTAAAACAGACTGAGTGATTGAATAAATTTACATGACTAACTCTACCACATATAGCCTAACTAAATACTATTTATCCACTGATGACAAACAGTGAAGAATCAAAATTAAAATTAAAGATAAGCAAATGGAATGATCCCTAATGGTGGGAACAATTACGATGATACTATATTGTGCATTAGGGCAATATCCGCGTTAATCCAGTGTGTTTTCTTACCTTTTTTGTCAGTCACAATGAAAAATTAATCACATATAACAAAACCTTTTTTTTTTTCCTCAAACGTTTAAACAATATTTGTTTCGGAGTATACTGCTGTGGACGTAACGATAAAATAAAAAATAAATTAATAAATATATCAATCTAACATGGGTGATTTCTTTAAATAATCTTTTGATATGTCCTACTGAATATTTGCCTCATGTATATCTCTATTAATTTATGTAAGGCATGAATAAAAAAGGAATACTTGGGATTTTAATGTTCAATTCTTTATCCTTATGGATAGGCGCGACTTATTTATTTTTCTTTATCCTTTATAACGATATCGTTTCGAGTAATCCGGTTTTCAACTGTTGATGTATTTATGTTAAAAACCCCACCCAACATTTAAAAGGCTTTGTCATTATGTGATCACCTGTAATAAGCTTGGAACAAGGTTGACCGTACGCAAACCTCTTGGTGACACTTCGCGGTCGACCCTAGTTTATCTATCGATCCGTACTTTACAGGTCCTTACTCCTTCAGAAGTTAAGAAGAAAACTATGAGGACTTTTCACTTATAAGTTTTGACCCTGCGCTGTACACAATGGCCGTTATTTCCATTAAAATAATCATTCCATGAATACACTTTTATAGTAATTGATAGTCAGTATATTCCCCATTGACGTCACACATTACAGTCAACAGAGCCTTAGTCAAGGGAGGTAATACTGTCGGTAATATTTGACTGGGTTACATGGCATTAACTTCAACACTTAATTTCTTCTATTCGGTGGAAATGATTCTTAACATACATATAATGGTCCACCAAATTCATGAAAATACACATACTTAATTTTTTCTGTATATCTGACCTTTAAAGACGGCTATTCATATATATCGTACATTTTAAAGAGCAAAAGGATGTATAACTTTTTTGATTTTCTGCTTGAGAAAAAGAATATGGATCTTCATTATAAATTGTATTGAGAGTTATCAAACGTATGAATACAAATAAGATGATGAACTATTTAATTTAACTTCGTGATATTTGTGATATCAACTTTAAGGAATTTCAACTTAAGATATCGCATATTTTTTTTACAAATTTATTATTAGAAAAAAAAACAAAAAAGAAGATAATAATATATGCAGCTTTTGGCCAAGAACGCATTGTTCTTGTATTCTTTGGATGAAGAATAAACTCATGTATGGGTTACGTTAGAGTGGTATTTTGTCGAAAACTCCAATATCAACATACACTTTGATAGAACTATTATACTAAGAACAGCAGCTTGTCAGACGAATAATTAATTTCCTCTCTGTAATAACAAAACATTCTATTTACCGGGTCTAAATGTATAAAGTTATCTTTGAATATTGAAACTCTGCACCGTAAGGTTTAGGAGGCATTCTAAGTTTATGAGGATTTACAATGCAAAGGTAAATCAGTCAACCAAGATTGTTGTGAGTATATGGTCAGGGATGTATGTTTATTTTGATAACAATTGACAAAAATAATTGTATGTTTGAGCATGCATTTTTTACCCTCCCAATCTAAGACAAACGCAATCATTCAAATGCAAAAATTACTGTCGGCATGTTAACAGTTCTAAATATAATCTGTATAATTGGAATTGACTGGCGCAGGGATGATAGGTCCATTGATAAATGATAAATATGTTCCCCTACATTAAACTCTGCATGACAGGTAACTAATTCGATCAGATTTGAAATGGTGTTTTGAAAAAGAGATAAACTTTGGCAACATAAATGCGATTTTTTTTTGTATTTTATTTTTCGTTATTTATTCATGTCGCTTTATTATTATTGCAATAGTGTGACTTAATAATGAAAGGATACCAACGGGATTATCCATGCCAGTTTATTCATGATGAAGACCAGATTTTATTAGCAGCAATGTCATTTGTGTTCTTTGTGGCACTGTCTATAATATAAATATTATGTAATCAACTTAAACAACTGGATGTACATTTGTTGATGTAGGATTTAGAGTAGAATATATAATTTCTCCAACACGAACTATTTTATGTTGCTACTTATTTTGTTTAGAAAAAAGTTTGTTAAGGACGTATATTCGTGAAAGACGATAAGGAAATGAATTTGCACACATCGTACGAAAAAGATATGATAGCTACACAGATATGTAGGATTCCGAACCATGCTTTTTCTGTGTGACTAACACGCTTATACTGAAAATTTTAAGTATAATTCAAACTATAACAACATCAATGCTGTGAAAGGAAATTATCAGATTTACAAAAAGTATAGAGCACAATATAATTTACGAACTATCCAAGAAACATGTAACAAAGAAGAATCTATAATCCTTAAATGGTGCAAATATGATGAATATTAATAACTCCTTCAACTAATTTCATGGATGTTTTATGATAAAATTCAACTTCCCATACTTTAAAAGAAAAATGACCTATATTTAGGACATATATTTCACTGAGTCCATGCAAGCCAACATAGATATTCAGTCGTGTCATTTGTGCCGATCCTCGTTTGTGTACATATATGCGCATTTGAAAAAGTCAAATATTAAAACATTTCACTGGAGATCATAGTAAATAAAAATAAATAAATATATCATAATAAACAAATCAATGCAGACTTACATCACAGTCAAGCTTCGTCTGCTGAGCACATGACTTCCTTGTCCTGCATTATTCTCATTTTACATGAACAATGGTAGGGTGTAAGAATATAAAGTAACAATGTGTCCTCTGTTCTCTGGTATTTAATGTAAACAACAAAAATATACTATCACGCACTCTTATCTTAACGTAGGAAAGATAAAGAAAAACAACACAAAGAAATAAGTTAAGGAGTTAATTACAGAGTTCTATTTAGTGTGATTCTCTAAAATGACCGTGGTTTTAAGACAACCATATCGTCTTGAATTAAATAATTCATCTAATGAAATTGACTCGACGCATTAGGTGAATTGTTTACTGAACTGTTTCTTATTGAACATTAAATAACCTTTTTGCGGAACATGTATCTGGCTAAATGATGAAAATATTCTTACCTACGTCTGGCTATCTCCGATACTTAAAATACTTACGTTCACGTCATGAGTCGTTATGGGGGGTGGGGGTTGCGATATGGGGGGGGGGGGGGGGAGTGTACGGAAATTAACATTAGGCATCCATCTTGGATTATGACGGTATGAGAGGAAAGGTGTATTTAGCATTAGTCAATAGGATTTACATAGTGGGACGTTATGGGGCAAACGGGAAATGTAATATTAAACCCGTCCCTAGCATTAATATTATGGGACAATGGAGTGGGTGGGGGAATGGGGAATGTAATGCTAACAACGTCTATAGGATTAACGCACGTTCTTTAGGTCTCTTGAAATTTTAACATGGTGGGAAGGTATGGGGGTAAAAGGGGAATTAAACATGGTGGGTCACTCTGGGTCAACGCACAGCGCTTACTTGCCAATATATAGTATTACTGACCAACATCCCATCTAATCACTAACACCCACACCTACTAACTAATGCACAGTGTTACATCTACTAACACCCACACCTTTTAACAAACATACAGTGTTATTAACTAGCATCCATCTCTCCTAGCCAGCACCCACCTCTACTAACCAACGCCTACGCCTACAAACTAATACACAGTCATACTGACCAGCACCCACTTCTACTCATCAACACCCATACCCACTAACCAATGCACAGTGTTACTGACCAGCACACCCATCAACTCACCAACACTCGTGCCTATTGACCAGCACACAGTGTTAAAGGACAAGTAATGTTGGAGGTAGAGTAATGGCGAGTAACATTTATAACAGATAAAATACAACCCTACATCCCGAAAGGGGAGTGAAAGATATAAAAAGGTATGAGTATTCACACAAGCATACTATCACTCACTCACACTTACACTATCACACACTAAAAGTCAGAATAATGTGGAGGGAGTTAAGCTTTGTATTGAAGATAAACATATAGTAAATGCATAGAAAAACAGGCATAAAATATCTCTTCGCAATTGTTGAATGGTATGTCTGTTTCTAGAGATCGGGGTAGTCCTGAAAAGGAGCGTTGGGGGTTAACAAAGATTGTTTAACATAGGCCACACATCGTCACTTTTCTTCTTCGTTAAAATCTCCTCACCATCGGTCCATGTTCTAGCTCTCTTCAAATACCCTTGCCTTTCCAAGTAAATTTGTTTGATCCAGACAGCTGTCGGTGTAACGGCATTGATCGTCCAAAGGTTTTCTCATGCAGTGGGTACTCCGTATCGAACAATGTCGTAGATATAATAGTGGATGGTTGTACACTAGTCCATATCTAAATTGACTTGAGAACGGATGACACAACGGGCAAACGCACCTCTTTGTATAGACTGGCCAAGGATTGAAAATGAATTGAGTTTCGGCCAATCGGAACGCGTGTAACATAACTCAGTAATGGTGTGTTTTGTATCCACCATTAAGAACTCATGATTTAATGTGACGTCACTTTTTATATATATATATATATATATATATATATATATATATATATATATATATATATATATATATACACACCATAGAGCGTTTCTACGATTCACTTCGTCAGAGTGTGGGACAGTGCTAGTACAACACACATGGCTGAACTGAAGACAAGGACTTTGTTTTGGGGTGCACCTGTAGTGGATTCCTATATGACAATACTACTACTGCTGATGTGGCTAACAATACTCCACCGATGGTATCCTCTGTTCCAGAGAATAAAATGGATTTCGATTTGGCTTTCTGCGATTTGTTATCATCGCCGGAATATTTGACCGACACATTTTCATGCATCACTACCCAGATTCTGACAATTTTTAAAGAAACAGAAGAAAGAGCTAGAGACATTTTTACAACGACGAAGACTTTTGTGCAACAACAATAATAATAACAAAAGGAAAAGAGGAAGCAAAAGATGAAAACCATCAGCGGTGAACAGTGAAGTGAGTGAAACAAAACTGTAATTTTGTTACATAACATTCTGACTGAGCTGAAATAATTTAAGAGCGACGTATGAAACTTCTTTGTTTAAGCCTAAGAGAAAGAGGCATGTGCAGCCAAAGAATTCCAAAGCACCCATGACAGTCACAACCACTACTACAATGCAGACAGCAGCAGCGGTAGCACAAGAGCAGCAGCAGGACTCTGGGTCACCCATATTTCTCATAAAAGAAATACTACTCCATCATTGCCAAATCAAAACACAAATCTCTCCCCCAAAATGTGTATGTGTCAATATTCTATGAACACTAAAATATAAAATCCAAGACATTTATACACTTATGTTTTGGTATCTTCTTTTGAATAGGAATCTCAATAAAAATTCAATCATGTCATAAAGTCCTTTTTTTTCTTACTGTTTTGTTTTGAATTTCTAAGGCAGAGAAGGCCCTTCAGCTTCTTCTGCAATCTTCTCTTTCTCCTCTATTTTCTCTTCCTTCACTTTTTTGACGTTCTGGACACTCTGTCCTTTCTCCTGACAGACATAACAGGTATATTTACTTTTCTCTCGCGACCTGTTTTCTTCCTTCTTTAGGTTACTTTTCTTTGACATTGTGGACATTAAGGGACCCAATGTCCTCTCTCCTGATAGACATAACGGGTATCTTAACTTTTATCTCGAGAGAAGTAGTATTGAGTCTCCCTATAGGTATTGTTCACTTTCTGTTAATCTCTGATTAGAAGGGTCATCTTTTGTTTTGTGGTTCTTCCATCTTCACTGGTTGAAAACCTAAGTGGAACTGAACGAGAGCATCCTGTTATATAAGGGCTCTATATATAGTAAAAGAGAGGTACCCTTGTAAAATAAACTTGAATTGTTCGCCGTCATGAAACGATCACACCACTCCGTGGAGAAGCCAAAAACAAAGAGACAACGACGACAGCGACGTTCTGTGTCACCAAATACCATCAGAGACGTTTTGGCAGAAGGGCACCCTAGAGCTTTTGAAGAGAAAATGTTCGATCCATGTCCATTGCCACTACCGGCAAAGTGAAGATTGTCCAAGAAAGAAAATCGGTCGGTAGCCCCTAAGGATTATTTTCACTTTCAACCGGCCAATAAAGTGATTTTCAGAAACTTTCGAACCACTTCATACACTTGCACAGTTAAATTTAAAGAATTCAAGTCTCAAGTCCCCGCAGAAGAAGAGGCTTCGTTTATTATGGACTTTTTATTGGAGTCTATGTTGGATGAGTTGAAACAACTGTGCCAAGATTAAGATCAAGATCGTTTGCTACTTTCTATCAGCCACGACCATTTCAAATCTCCTGTCTGGATCAAATTTAGTAAACCTGTTTATGTAATACCTTCCAAAATCATCCACAAAATTCAATACGTACAACAATTAAACGATGAGTTTGACAAGACCACATCCTGGTGTCTAGAGTCCATACAGAGAAAACGGATACACCGGAATGGAAGCGATTATGGATGAGCATTAGAAACCGAACGAATCCAAACAACGGAAAAAAGCATAGAACCTTTTCGAACAAGCTGATTTTCGAAAGAGAACTTGTGTGGACCTCATGAAATGCAGAAAATTCAGGACGTGCTAGTCCCTATCTAGACGTTCAAAGTTTACCCTCAAGTTATTCGTGGTTATCTCCTGTTTCGAGAACCCAATTTGTCTGACGAAAAATATTTTCACCTCTGTCACCACCAAAGTCATTTCGACGCCATTACTCGTAACAAAGGATTTCTCGGATACATTACTATTATGACAAACGAGTCCAAGGATTCAACAATAGGGAGCAACATGTTCATGGTGGTAAACGATGTCGTGGCTGTTTCGTATCGAGACCTTGTGTTCCTGAAGGACAAGAAATGATTCCAGGCTCCACCTGCAAACAAACGTTTGTAAGTCAAGCGTGTTCGACCGACATCAAATAATACCATTCCAACAGCAGAAGGTGTTTGTGAATTAATTGAAAGTGTGTCCAAAAGGTTGACAGAATATTTGTACCCATTCAAAAGAGTCACACGTCTCGCCAGGAAAGAAACAATGTCTTATTTGTCGTCAAGTCTCGATTTGGGTCACCAGTGTTACATTCAGACATATGTCAAGGAACCAGACGAATTATCGGATCACCAGAACAACAACAAGGACCATGGCATGAACTTCTTCTTTTTGACTTTGCATGTTCCAAAGAGACACTGCCAGTTATATTTCTAACCTTTGTATCGCTGATCGAGCTAGCCATGAATGTATTCAGGAACCTTTGTTTAATAACTCTCAGAACGGTAGCGGGCATCCTGGTGGGCGTGAAATGATATTTCGTGTCTCCAGTACAGTTCCTGATTTCGCTCAGTGGACCACACTGACGACGACTGGGAAGGAGAAGAGGTCGATCGTATTGATACCTTTCGTCCATTTGCTACAGTGATCGCTCACAATTTCTCGTGGTACTATTGTGAAGTTCTTTTGAAACATTTTTCAGAAAAGGGAACTGAATTTCCACAAGTTATAATGTATGGAGTCCAGATCATTTACATGCAAGTGGAAACAGTACAGTTTAAATAATTGCATGAGTTATTTGGCTATCCCTTTGAGTCAAATGGTCAAAACTTTTGGAATGTCTGAAATGGCTAAAGGATATTCTCCTCACTTTGTCAATAGCTAGTTAATTCAACAGGTGCTACATTATTTGCCCGAAACACACTACTAAGACCAAGACGATATGTGAGCGGAGAAGCGGGAATCGTTATGTGCCTGGTACCAAGCCCATTCATTCGATCCGTTTGCTTTTCAAGAAGAGACGCTAAAATATTGCGGGTACGCAGTAGACATTCAACGATATTGTTGTGGAAACTTTGGACAGTTATTTCTCGAGCACGGTGCTATCAATCCATTGAAGGAAACTTTACTATGGCCGCTTCAGGAAAAGATGCAATGACGTCATCGCGTTACATCCGGGTATCTCCCAGAGGTACAAGTTAACAAGAACTAGAAAAACGTAGAAACAATTACCTACTCAAGTACCTAATTACCACCAACACCATCATCAACAACAACAATCTAGTACTTACATAGCCTCTCTCTCCTATATTTTATATCATCATAATCAAATCATTAATCAACATAGCATTAACAATGAACAAATTATTATCATCACTAAACAAGTAATCAGCACAATATAATTACTATGTGATTTTGCTACCATCATCATTATTATCATCGTAATAACCATCATCATAATGATGTTGCTGAAACAAAGCTTCAAGAATGTAAGTGACCGACTAGTTACTTTTCCGAGGGCTCTATGTTTTTGGGGGAAACAAATCTGACCCTCAAATATCTTGGGTAAAATAGTCTTGCTTTGATTTGTAAAAGCTCTAAGCCCGTCATATTTTGTTGGGAAAATTTGTATCTTGAGATAAAGGAACAAAACAAAGTCTTCGTCCAAATATTAAATAGTCGGTCCCTAACTATCGGTACTTGGTCAAAATTGACTGTACACTTACTTCTTTATAGAGGTTAACAATGTAATGAAATTGAATAGAAAAAATATAAATATTGTCATTTTTTCAACTTACCAATTAGTCTGGTGATTTAGAAAGGGCTGTTTTAAGATTTGAAAATATCGTGCAATTCGCCCATGGACACGACATTTGCGCGCGCATTTTTGTCTGGTCATCAGAGAGATACTTAATATTAGAAAAACTGAACACCCTCCGATCCTCTCTATGTTTTTTTTTTTTCTAGACATGCTCCAATTGCACATAATTGATGCACTATTGTGAATATTGTAACGAATAAATTCAAATTCTCTAGCGAGTCTGACAAGATTATACCCGGATGTAAACATGTGACGTCATAGCCATCTTTTCCTAAAGCGGCCATCGCTAAAGTTTGTGGATTGCTGCATCGAGAAAATGTCATGCCGAGAACATTTTAGCTATTGTACCGCTTCACACGCATCCATTCGTTAGCTGTCAACCAAGACTTTGCGTCGGTTACTTTACTTGTACCAAACACAAGACAGGTGGATACAACATGCCAGAAAAGGCGGAGAAAGCAAAAATCGGTTCTTACTCCGTGGATGCTCTGGATTTTGAAAACCCACAGATTGTGTACGAATTTTATTGATGTGTAAGGCCCGGATATCACACGTGTTATTCTGATCTGACCGAGAACTGAGATATCTGTATTCGGGGTTCACCATGGAAGATTTGAATGAAGGAACGCACAAACGATGACAGTGTTTGGAAACGCAAGGATACTGCGTGGTGGAAATATGGGAACACGACTACGATCAGTAGATAAAGACTTTTGAGTCATCGTCGAAGACTACGATGTGATGGACATCGAACCTTTGAATCCTCGCGACTGCTTGTTTGGTCGACAAACCAATGTGACACACTTGTTGTACAAGGTAGATTAACATCAAGGAGAACATATCAAATATATTGATGTCTTTTCGTTGTACCGTAAACTCTGCACATATCTTCCATTTCCTACCGGCCATCCTTAAACTGTGACAGAACACATCGACGTCGAACACATTCGACAGTACGAAGGTCTAATTAAACGTACAGTTCTGCCACCGATGGACTTCTACCAATCCCCGTGTTGCTCATCATTGCAAGGGAAAATGATATTTCCCTTATGTCGCACATGTGCTGAAACGATTATTCAGCACCAACCATGTTGTCACGATGACCATGAGTGCTCCTTGAGAGGAACATGGGTGAGTGTGAAATTGTTTCTTGCTTTCGATCGTGTATACCAACTGTTAAAAGTATACGAAATTTGGTACTTTCCTACCACATAACAATACCAATAGAACGATGTCTCGATTCAAGGGATTTTGTTCCCAGATACGTCAACGAGTTTCTCAAATTGAAACTAGAAGCGAAATACCCCTTGCTGTCACACCTAAGAAGAAAAAGGATTGTTCAAGCAATGGTACCGAACCATTAATGGCATAGACTTGGAACAAATGGAAATAAACAAAGGATGGCATACTTTTGCAAAAGTCATGCTCGAGTTCGCCATCATGATCATTGCTACTTATGTGACAGCCAATGTCAATTGAAACTTGTGCTCGCGTCCTTCACTTTGACGCGCATAGGTGCATGTACTTCGATCGGCATGGATGTTATCACCCACACATCGAAGACCAACGTTTAGGCGTGTGGACCAACGAATATCCCGAAGATACTATTTTGAGTTTTGCCAGTGGCGGACTAAACATTACAGCTATCAATACCGAGGTAAGAAAGGACAACTTCATACCAAATCCAAAGCGAAAGCATAGGCACTGAACTATCGTTGCAATCAAATCATGAACTACGATGTGTTGAAAGAAGCCACTAAAGTCAGGACAGGATAAATAATTTCGCCTCAAAAGGTACAAAACGAAAAAAAAAAAAAGAAAGAAAAAAAAAACATACGACAACTTGATTTGTGTTTTTCAATCAAATTTGCAGACAAAAAAGGTCAAATTTTAAAAAAGTTTTAAATTGCTGTGATAGCCTGAAAATCTATTCAGGGATTTACATATTATTATAAACATGCTTACTAAATTTTATTTGACTACCGAAATAGATGTTTGGCTAACCATGCTAACAAGGTTTTCATTAACTCAAAAGTCTCAGTTCAAAAACTTAAAAATGTGTAAAAAGTTAAAACAAAGTAAAAGTCACCAGAACCTAAACAGGTCTTTGGACCTACTCAGTATATCTAAATATTCGATTTGGCCTGGTTTGGCTCAATATAATTTAGATACCTTGCTTACAATGTAAATGTAAGAAACGTTTTGATCAAAAAGTTTAAAAATGTGTTTTAAAAAAAAAATTAAATTTAAAAAATGGAACAAATTGCTGTAACGGCTTGAATATCTGTTCAGATCATCTCCATATTACAAATATGCCTACTAAACCTAATTTGTCCACCTCAAGCGATTTTAGCTTCATCTTCCTTACAATGTTTCTCCTAAACAATTCTAAGTCCCAAAAGTAAAAAAACCCAACTCCGATATAATAGAGAAACAATTACTAGTTGCATGAAATTCTAATCAGGTTTTTATCTACATAATATAAATGTACCTATCAAATTTCATTTGTTAATCTCATGTGATTCTTTTTTCTTTGCAAAAAAAAAATATCAGAGACAAAAAGGTAACAAAATAATCGGAAAAGCACCTTAGAACACTGCAGGAGCCGCCATTGCAAATATATTTACCTTGTTTACCAATCGACGTCATGTGCATGTCATACACCATCGTAGCGTAAATTACACCAAATTATCGATTTATATGACTTATTCTTCGTCGAAACATACATAAGGTTCTTTTTGTTTAAAGTATGAACTTCCTGGAGAAATTTATTTAACTGAACGTATGCAAACAATCTCACAAAGTCAAAATAATACAGACAATTGGGCGGACCCATTATCACATTTGTGATGTGACAATGCTTACTCATACATCTTGCATCGAGTTTAATACAGAGATGGAAAAGCCTAGCAACTCTTGTTGACGTTAAATTAATTTTGAAGAAAAATGTTAGCAATCTGTTTTTGAATAAGAAAGGTATACCTGTTGAATAAGAATACCGCAAGGGGAGTAACTCTTGCTGGAATAATTCCTTTCTAAAACACAAATTTGGAGGTAGGGTTGTACCAGTCTCATTCCGTCTGAAAAATGAGATATATAGTCTAGCATTTTCGTAGAATTTGTTTTTATTTTTGTTAGTTTTAAAGGCAGCTTGTACATATTTTTGGCTATATAATGGCGAGAAAATGGGAGCTAAGTGTCTTTCCGAAACACACACTGAGGCAGACGACCCGGGCTGGTTAGGGCAGGTATCGAAACCGCGACCCTTGGATTACTAGTCAGACGCTCTAGAAACTGAGCTACCTCGGCTTTTAGGACTGACTTTTCTTTGTTTCATTGAAGTAGAAAGTTACGTCATACATCAATGACTGTATAATGGAATGATCACATCATTTCCAACTGAACAGTAGGCGTTGATTTGACAAAACTGACTACCTTAACTACTGAAAATATTGAGTAAAAAAAGCATCACAATTTACATCATGATATAATAAAATGCCAAAGCATCACAATTTACATCATGATATAATAAAATGCCAAAGCATCACAAGTTACATCATGATATAATAAAATGCCAAAGCATCACAATTTACATCATGATATAATAAAATGCCAAAGCATCACAATTTACATCACGATATAATAAAATGCAAAAGCATAATGTCCAAGACATCCGAAACAAATTCGACATTTTTTTTTTCATTAACTATTTTGAAACTTTCTTGAA
Source organism: Margaritifera margaritifera (assembly GCA_029931535.1). Lineage (NCBI taxonomy): Eukaryota > Metazoa > Mollusca > Bivalvia > Unionida > Margaritiferidae > Margaritifera > Margaritifera margaritifera. The sequence goes on along the minus strand of JAQPZY010001666.1, from coordinate 2,603,845 downwards.
TACAATCAATGAAATTTGGAAAAGTGCAGAATAAGGTTATTTAAATCAATATAATTCAGGTTTAGCGCATGCCTCTTTTAGCCTCTATTTGAATGAGATGCATAGTGGTAAATTTTCCTATCAGTAATAATGTGTACACAGACTTTTGTGCAATAGTACAATTGCTGATATAAATACACACACACACACACATACACTATTTTTTACCATATGTATGAAAAGAATGATGTATCCGCAATCCTCAAAATCGCTAGGCCCAATAATAAAGGATATATAATTGCCCTTGTGAAGGAAGTGGGTCGCGTATATTGACAAATATTACATTGTCTGCGATATTAGAATCGCAAATATTAGCGATACATATTCACTTGATTTTAGATCAACCCTATATCAAAATTCACGATTTCACTTACACCAAAATATAACGAAAACTTGTTTTGAATTTATCCATTTGAAGTTTTATGATGTACATGAATAGTTAGGACATTAAACAGTTTTAAGAAAAAAACGAGTGCGAACTAACCCGATAGTGTTACTGCCTGGATTAATCAAGGCAGAGCACTTCCTAGTTTTGCATGACTGCAACTTGTATATTTTATTATACAATGCATTGTGAACCTTACACCTTGAACTAGATGACACTGTATATGCATAATACTGTTTGCCGGTTACATTGTTTATAATTATTTCTTGTCGGTTGTACCGCAAGTTCCAACAACCAGTACAATGTACTCTTGAGAGAGAGAGAGAGAGAGAGAGAGAGAGAGAGAGAGAGAAGAGAGAGAAGGAGGTGGGTGAGGGTGAATGAAGTAAACAAGGTTCCACGGAAAACGGTGTGTCAACTGACAGGCGATATGACGACATATATACTTCAACAACTTTCACCCAGCACCCAAACATTATTAACACCGCCGCCCTCCCGGATGGAAAAGTGATTTCTAGGCCACACCCCATTTGTACACGAGACAATGAAGTTCCTTTTTGGAAGTTTGATTGAAAATGTATGTATATATATATATATATATATATATATATATATATATATATATATATATATATATATATATATGTGTGTGTGTGTGTGTGTGTAAAGAGTTTAACAGCACATCAGCACAATTCTGGCGCATAGGAAAAGCTAGGTAGCAAATATTAAAGGCAAAATCCTTGCCGAAATCCGCAGGAAGACGAATCCCTCCAAACAAAAGTAAATGTACATGGTGAGACAAAAGATACAAGGTAACAATGTTGCATAAACTCAGAGGAGAAAGAGAGAAAATACAAAGTAAACATAAAGGCACACATAAGTAAAATCTTAAAATGCAAATCACGAATGTTCTAAACGACCTCAGATGGAACACCATCATGGAACGTATCCTACGTCAAGTATGTTGCTTTTATTCATCATCATGAGCCCATGGTGACAAAAGTAGATTGAAGAAAAGATATCAAGGTTTCAGGAATCAATATGAAAAGCGCACAAAACACCTCTCAGTTCAAAATATGCTCATGAAGCAGGGGAATTATCGAGTTTGAAACAGGTGGATTTATTAAAAACGGGCCTGTTTCCTAATCATGTAATTCTTTGTTTTGAATCGCTAAATGTACACTTACTTCAATAAGTCATATATAAACTAATTTTCGAGTAGGAATTCAAACATTAGAAGAATATTTGTTTCAAACTGTTCCACATACATGTACATTACGTATAAAGTATGGCAAAGCTTCTAAAATATATATCTATAGCAAAAGCTTGATCTTCGTCGTACATTTTAAAGGGAAAAGAAGCCCCTTTTAAATCAATTTAATCCATTCTGATCAAGCAAGCACTCTCTCTTCCAAACATATATGTTTATCTATCATATGGACATTACAGGTTAAAAGGAGACAGAATTGGGAAATTAGATATAAAAATTATGTACTTTGGTAGATACATAGAACGTTTGTCGTAATCTTTGTATTAATATCGTGTTCAATTATCACCACCATCATCAAAATTGCATATGAAAACGGAGTAGCGGAGTAGTGACATATGAGGAAAGTCAATACATGCAAATACATGCAAGACATAATAAGCGCGCGTAAATGCATAATACATGCGTTACATTTCAAAACAATGTTTTGCATAACATACTCATACACTGTTGTTACACTATTGTTGTTGTTTGTTTGGGTGTTTTTTATTTGTGTTTTTTTTTTTGTTTTTTTTTGTTGTTCTTTTCGTAGCGTTTATTGTAGTATGAAACTTAATAAATTCTACAACAAACCGAGAGCAAAATACCAAGCGAATGTTGAGTCATGCATCTGTAGTGTCGAGTGCTATAGGCCCCAAATCTGTATGGTTGCTCATTCGTGCAAAGCTAGTGACGAACAAGTCTTTTCCTTAGGGTGGCGAGTGGTCTAAGGCGCTCGCCTTTACCGATCACTGACATATCATCTCTGTCCGCGTGGGTTCGAGTCTCGGGCTAGGCCAAAGTGGGTATGTGAGAAAGCTTGCCAGTAGCTTCCCGTGGGTCGATGGTTCTTCCCGGGGTTTTTCCGAGTTCTTCCTCCACCAAATATACTGGCCGCCATGTATAGCCTATCATGTGCTAAAAAATGGCATTAAACCCATAACAACAATATCCTTCGTATTCTTTTTATTGGTAAAACAATATTGTAATACATATACTATATTTACAAAAAGATGACTGTACATTATTGAACAAACTTTCCCGTCTTCATCATTGTAAATGAAAATATGAAAACTGAAATAAATGAAAGGTGGCTTACTTGACTTGATACCATAGGTTGACGAATGAAGGAATATTCCCGTCACGTATATACATGGTAGTCTGATAAATCTTGGAGGCTTTCAATGAACAATGAAAGATTTGTACAGATGTAGACACGTGTTGTGTGTTTGCGGTTGATAAATTATATCTAGACTTGCAGAGTAATTAATATAAATGACATTTGTTTTCGAAAATATGATGTTTGGAAGAACACAAAAATGACAAGCATAGTCCGCTTTTAGCGATTGTTTTTTTTTCCGTTGTTGGCTTAGATTTAGGCATTCTTGGTATTGATTTCAAGGAAATTGTTTATTCTTTAGAATATATGCATTATGGTGTGATTGCCTGTGTGTGTTTTGGCGAGAGAAAACAGTCAGTAATCTGGCATTGATGCGTGCCTTGAAATGAAATACGTGACCCATGGTACGTTGGTTTGTTTACAGTTTAGCCTCTCCAAAACGTGCCGGTTAACCTATGACAAGAACTTCACCACAAGTTCATCTTTGAAGATACTTTAGATTACCATGTGATTTATTAGAATTTTGGACAGACTGGAAAGTTCAATACTGAATAAGGAAAATTATTGTGATCTGAATCCTGTTGGTGTTATTAACCTTAAAACTTAAATTGAAATGATATGTTTTATAAACTGGGATATAGACATGCATTTTTTACATTTTATATATACTGACTTTAAAAGTAGAAAAAAAAATTAAAATTAAAATTTGTTAATTTTTCTTTATTGGGTTGATGCTCATTATTATCATCTTGTCTGTATTATTCCACCATATAAAAGTTCTAATGGTGGATATTTTTCGAATTCTGTCAGAAAATAGCTTTGAAAGTCAAAATGATGCCTTTGATCAAAGCACGAAGACATCTTTCTAGTTGATATTGTGTCTGTAGGTCATTTGCACTATTTCTTATGGATCCAAGTAGTTAATTTATGTGTATATGATGCTGTAATATATGAGTAATACGTGTCTACTTATAATGCTTACAATAATTGATTATAAACATAGTTACATGGTACTTAATGACAGGAAGGAGATGAAGACTTTATAATACAGCTAACTCAGGCTGTCTGCTAATTACATAGTTACATGTCCCACATGAGGAAATGCCCATCCTTTTTTAGAATTGTTTGGGATTAGAATTTCACATTTAGTTGACGATACAGGATTAGTTATACTTATTGTTGATCTATCAGACACAAAATTGACTTCAAATATCCCAAAATGTTATTTCCATTATGAATTAGCTTGTTTTGGGTAATATCATTTCATTTGGTACTTTGACAGAGTGCGGCACTGTAGCATAAGCTGATATCACATTCTAACGAACCATTCTACTTAATAATTGCCGCAAGAAACTCTTAAAAATACACCAGCAATGTTCAAGCGGATCATTTGAATTAATTATGTACAATTGATCTTAATAAGTAGATGATTACATGTCCCACACGTGTGAATGTCCACACTTGTTTAGAATTTCTTGGGATCAGAATTTCACACATAGTTGATGATATAGGATCTAATTGTACTGATAGTTGATTAGGCAGGCGCATAATTGGCTAAACGCACTTGAAATATCGAAAAATGTTATTTCCATCATGATTTAACTTGCACATGTAAAGTCATCTGGATATCTCATTATCTAGCACCTTTTCACTTAATTTACCTACATATTACTGATCTATGAGAATACAAATATACATGTTATCTCTTTTATGGTCTGACCTGGTGATTGGAACAAGGTGGAAGAGTTGGATTAGCTTGGACCTCATTGTGACATGTTAAATGTACCCCACAAGGTCTCCAGGATTAGTTTGTACTACAACATTGATATATAGTTGCTCAAAGACATGGCGTAGATCTTCATGAAAGGGATCAACGCCACTTTTCAGAAAGGTGGAGCCTTCCTGGGGCTGTAGTTTTCTCTTACATGCAGTGCTGAATTACCCAATAGGCAGACCAAGCACGTGCTTAGGGAACCAGCAAAGCAGGGGCACCTCCACCCCACCCCCAAAAATGAGAAATTAGGGGTTTTTTTTAATTACATAGGGCAGGGGGGCACAATAATCCTTTCAGTGCTTAGGACCTCTAAAGGTCTTAATCCGGCCCTGCTTACATGGTCACCTTTTATTGTTGTTGACACTGAAACGTTTTGCACTTTTGCTGTAAAACATGGTACTGGTCCCATTATTACAGGACATTTGAGTAAAAAAAAGTGGTGTGCTATTATTTATACTAACAACTGGCTGACTACCTGACACAGTAAACCTGGAAAAATAACACTTGGTATTGTTTCTTTAGTGTGTACACATATGTATACATTTCAACAGGTATATTGTAAATGGACAAAGTATTATTAGTTGCACATTACCAAGATACTATTTGTCTTAAATATCTTTCATTCGTCAACTTTGCTGTCTAAAATTTGTTAGCTTCTCGTTTAAAATATGTATGAAAATTTAATTTCACGCCATTTTACTTTGTTTCTTTTTTTTTCTTTTTTTTTTTTTGTTTTGTTGTTGTTTAATTTACATGCATATATAAGTGTTTGATTAAAATTTCCCATACATCAATCGGCCTGATAGGACTCAGGTCATAATTAATTGGAAGTACGAAATACTCAGCTGCTCCAATTACTCCTTGTGAATGACAATTTTGAAAAGCTATGCGTTGTAATCAGTGTTTCACAGTGTGGAAATTAGTGTATTTTCGACTACATCCGGATGTAACTAGACCTCACCAAATTCTAGTCTATACAGAAGATTCTTAGCAAGAGTATACCAGGTAGTTCTTCTTTTTTCATGAAGTTATTTCAACATTTGCCAGCAGACATTTATATTTCGAAACTCATATTTGTATAACGTTTAACCAAAACTTGATACAGCTCATTAACTGCCAACGGATAATGACCCAACACTCCTAATACAGCAGCTGAAGTGTTTGGTTCGCTAAAGAACATTTTTGCAAAAAATTATTTCAATATTTTGAATATAATGAACATACTCATATGCTCATATTTTAGATGCATATAACATTGTTGGTGAAATAGATAAGGAGTGCTACAAGTAAGGTTAACTGATATTACGGAAGTGTAATTGTGCAAGCTAATTTCTTGGTTTACACAAGGCTGGATACCAATACTTCCTTGCACGTGGGTGGCGCACATATTGGAGAGTGCGGTAGGAATCAGTTCCATTGACATCTCCTTGTGGTGGGATGTTCATTCCAGAGCAGTTCTGAAACGAATAAATTATATGTTTTTTTTCTGCTAAACTTCTATTATCTCCGTTGGATTTGAACATGCGAATTAATTAACATGCATTGAACTATAGATATGCGTGCATAAAAAAACAAGTACACTTAAACATGCCAATGTTCAGAATCATTTGATGGAGTCACTCATCTGACTGCAACAGCTTTTTTTGTATAGACATGTCATTATATTTGAGACTAGTTTGCTTCGTTTGCCGCTAACAACTTTTTTGAACGTGTTTGAATTTATTTCTTTCATATTAGAGAAGCACGTCATATTTCAAACTATTGATTAAAACTGCGCAAATTTTCTGTAAAATATAATAATGAGCAAAAAGATCTATAATAATAATAATAATAATAATAATAATAATAATAATAATAACAATGATAAATAATCCATTTATTTCGAGAGGATGACATATAGGCCTTTGACGATCATATGGTCATGTGTAAAGTAAAAGTGTCAAGATTGTATTAAGGGATTTATTCCTAGACTATATAAATATAACCTCTACAAAATTACCATGAAATATGTTACGTCCTGGATTCTAACAACTAAAAGTATATTTTAAAAAATGCCATGAGTTTTTAACATCTAATATAGCCATTATTTGTTTTTACTTTGAATACTCCATGTCAATGAGGCGAAAAACTCGACGCTAGAGCAAAATCAATTCCTTCTTTTGCACTGAAGAAATCTCTGTTCGTTTCCTATGGAGGGATAAATCTTAACCGAAAACACCGCAGTTATAGAAAAAATATTTAAATATAAACAATAATAGTTTGCAGATGTTGAAAGCATATACAAAATGACTTCAATCTTGAAGATTAATGGACTATACCATTCACATGTCTTGTTGAGCATTTGGCATTTTGCTTTATATTTTGTAATAAAGGTGGAACATTTTTATATGACTTACATCACCATTCAGCTTTAAAGATGAGTGTATACATTTTCTGGAAAAATAAATGAATACATTTTTTTAAAAAATAATAAAAACATAGTTAAGTGTACAAAGTACCGTGTATTGCGACGCGTGTTCATCAGCCTGAAATCCGTTCTCTGGAGCAGTCACCGGGGTTGGTAATTCATTAGCATTTAAGCCGGTGCGATCCTGAAACCATTAAAATCTACCTTTAATGCACACTTCACATTAAACATGAGCATGAATCATGCATATTCAGAGTAAAGATGTAAAATAGGTGAATATAACGGCGCTAATATCAAGTATGTCAACACCCATTTCCAAACACATGCACGTATACGCTCATAGTACCTCGTATTACAAACGAAATACTGTCAAATTTTTCCTCTAAAGACAGCTCATAAATAATATAGTCTCGTTCAACCAGACACTCCTCTCGTTCTTTGAGATCTCAGCCATACCAGGGTCTGATAAAATGTTTCATTGATAGCCACACGTCGCTCAAAATTTTAACCAGCGAAACTGCATTTCTTGCTGTCTCAAAATGAACTAAACATACTTTCTGCGATTATTCAAGCTTAAATTTTACTGTAAGCTAAAAGGGATATCATTAAACATGAATTTGTAAACAGACGCAGATGCAGGAGGCTTGTCTCAATCAGCCAAAGAAACTTGCAATGCTAATTGAAACATGGCGTAATCTCATGACGCCAATTAAATCCCGTTTTTCGAATGGTTGGAAAGCTTCGTCTTGAGATGAAAAGGAAAACTGGGGGGCGTTTTCTATTTCTTTCCTAGTCAAGGTATTAAATAAATAATAATAGGCTGTAGATGTTGAAAACATAGAGAAAATGACTTCAATTGTGAAACTGAATAAACCTTTCCATTCAAATGTTTGGCATTTTACTATATACTTTAAGAAAGGTGGAACATTCTTATTTCGCTTATATCATCATTCAATTTGAAAGATGAGTGTATCAGTTTTTTTTTATAACAAAAACAAAACATAACAAAATAACAGAACATAGGTAGGTGGATGAGGTACCGTGTACTCAGACTTGTGTCCGTGAGCCTGAAATCCATAGTGTGGAGAAGTAATCTTGATTGGTAATTCCTTAGCAATTCGGCCGTTACGATCCTGAAACCATTACAATGGTCCGTTAATACACACTTGACATTAAATATTAACATATATAATGCATATTTTAAGAAAAGATGTACAGTAGGTGAACATAATTGCGCGATCAACTTAAAGTATTCTAAACAAATACCATGAATTGTTAACATCTAATATATACATTTTTTACTTTTAATTTTCCATGTCAATGAGAGGAAACACTGGACTCTAAACTAAAGTTAGCCACTTCTTTTCCACTGAAAAAGTTTTTGTTAGCTTCATATGACGGGAGAAGTCTTAACTGAATATACAGTAGTTCTACTAAAGACATTTAAATAAATAATAATAGGTCGCAGAAGTTGAAAACATAAATAAAATGACTTCAATCATGAAGTTGAATAGACCAAACAAGTTACATATCTTGTTAAGCATTTGGCATTTTGCTATATACATTAAAATAAACGTGGAACATTCTTATATCACTTATATCGCCATTCAACTTGAAAGATGAGTGTATCACTTTTCGTGAAAACTAAAAAGGATAAGACAAATAACAGAACGGAGGTAGGTTGACGAGGTACCGTGTACTGAGACGCGTGTCCGTGCGCCTGAAATCCGTACTCTGCAGAAGTCATTGGAGTTTGTAATTCATTAGCAATCAAGCCGTAACGATCCTGAAACGATTAAAATCGTCCTTTAATGCGCACTTCACATTAAATATGAACATAAATTATGCATATTCAGAGTAAAGATGTATAGTAGTTGAATTTAACTGCGCTAATATCAAGTATGCCAACACCAATTTCGAAACACATGCACACGTATGTACTCATAGAACCTGTCATTACAATCGGAACACTATCGAACTTTTCCTCTAAAGAGCCATGAAAATAATCTAGTCTCGTTCAACCACACACTTGCATGTCTCAGTGAGATCTCGGACATACGAGAGTCTGGTAAAATGTTTCATTGATCGCTGCTACCGATAGAGGGCACTCCGCTGAAAATTTTAACAAACGAAACTGCATTTCTTGCTATCTCAAAATGAGCTAAACATACTTTCTGCAATCATTCAAGATCTCAAATTGTATTGTAAGTTTACAGGCATATCAATAATCATTTACTTGTAAACAGGCGCAGATACAGGAGTAATGTCTCAATTAACCAACGAAACTTTCAGTGTTTACGTGAACCATTATGTCATCTATTCATTCAATCAAATCACGTTTACAAATTTGTTGAAACTCCCCGTCCTGGCATTACAAGGAAAAATTCAGGGCGCTTTTTTTGTGGTCGCCTACATTTTAGTTTTAAAAGATTCCTTTTTTTACCGGTACCGGCCTAAGTTGGCAAGCCAATATTATTGTTTGGTCACTAGTAAACTATCTATTTGCTGATTGGTTTCTCAGTGGCGCCATTTGCACAACATCGACGTCATTCACGTGACGGTTAATTTGGAGACTCCCACCACAACCCCTCGAACTGCTCTGATTGGATGCTAGCTTTACATTAGCGCGGTGCACAGTAGAAATTATACATTGTAATCAATTCTAACTGCCATTAGAACAACCAGTTTATTATATATTTCATTGTAAGATATTGAAATATATCAGTGGGAGAAAAATGATACCGCCACAGTCACAATACCACTTTTATTGAAACAGTGGAGATATCACTTTTGGAACTACTTTATTTTCCTATTTAGAAAATATATCTCCCGTTATGTATGTTTATGCCTATTTAATTTTCTTCTGCTGCTGCTTCTTTTTGTTTCTCTCTCTCTCTCTCTCTCTCTCTCTCTCTCTCTCTAAGATTTGAAAACGTTTCACGATTGTAGATCCTCTTGTAATTATTTATGTAATTAATGAGGAGGTGCCATCAAGAAATGTCTTAAAACAAACTCCAAACAACAAAAGAAGGCTTAAAGTATTAATTTTTTTATAATTAGCTTTTCCACACGAATCATGCAAATTGTCAGTCACTGAAATTAAACGACCTGTTGCTATTCGATAACTTGTGTCACCCTTAAAGTACTATATAAATGTTACACTCTGCAACAAATAATACATATTGCTAGGAAAAAGTCTTGATTAAATATAGTAATCAAACTGTTTTAAATAGCGATTTAAATTCTTATTACAATCATAATCATGTCTGAAAACGACGGATAAATCGGGCATTAATGAGTGTTGATTGCAAACTGAAATTAAGTGACAAATCGAGATTTTGGTGCAGCCTCTGTTACCGAGCTAGACTGCAAGCTTGACAAGGCCACACAAAAATGCAAGTCTGAGTGCAGAAATAAACAAAATTAAGAACCAAAATCATTACAATTAAATTCGCAATCATTGAAACCGTGTGTTGAGAGATGTTACTCTCTCTAGTCTGTCGGATACAACCGATCTGTGATGTTTCTACAGTACCCCCACCAAACAATATCCACTGTATCAATCTGTGTAATAAATGTGCAAACAAAAAACAAAAATCTCTCCATTTTCGCATGAAAACGGTCATTAATTTCACAAAATACACAATTTGAAGTATTATATGTACAAGCTAAATTTGGAAAAAGTCGCTGTTCAAAAATTTATTGTGTTATGTATGATATTTATATAATATTATATATATTTTAGGAAATTATAAATGTTTCTTCACTTTAATATTTGCTTAAATCTTAATGTTTGTCAGGAAAAACATGTATAACTAGTGTCCTTGAATTAGGTTGTTTTGATCAATATGTTTTCTCAATTTGAAGGTCAAGGTTGATTTTTGTTTACAAGTAAAAATTCCATTAAGATGACACACATTCCAGAACATTCTGTCATGTGACCAATCTAGAACATTCTGTCATGTGACCAATCTTTATATATACCATATTTGGTAGACAATTATTTCAGTTCGACATTACCATCAGTCTTGTAAAGAGCTATTACAGTTGTGAAAATTCATTCCAAATTCTAAGAGAGGAATTATTTTTAAATATTCATTGGATTATAACAGTGCTCATAAACTTTTGGATTTTGGATTTTTAATTGACAATTTTGGAATTTATGTGAACTTATTCAGAGATTTTGGAATACTTCATTTTGACTTCAGCACATCAAGATTTCTAGTACATCAGGACTTTGGAGACCATTGGCACATAATAACATTCAAGGACACATTCTATATTTAGGACTTGTGATTAGAACAATCATTCTTATTGGATTATTAGGATTTCAAAACACATTACTGTAAGTGACTTTTTGATTTTTCATTTTAATTTTCTAGTAATAAATTGCTTGTTGATTTTTTACTTGATTTGTTGGTTTCACTTTCTTTCTGTTACATTTTTCTTAGACCATAGAGTCGTAACAATTGTAAAATTTTGGAACTTCTATTTATTGATGTAGCATTGGAGGCTGCCGTTAATCGCATTGGCACAGAATGGACGGAACAAAACATAATACAAATCGATGGCTCTCGGCTTAAAAGGATATTATAAAAAGAAATCAACTTTTTTTGGTGCAGATATTTTACTTGTGATATATTTCTTATAGTGATTACTGATGTTACAGGTTAGTAACCTCCACTTGACAATTACATGTTAAAAATGGGTTTGAGTGGTTTGGAAACTGAAGAAAAAAGTTTTTTTCTTCTTTTCCTTCTTCTTTCTTTTGGCAGTTGATCAAATATTTCTTCCCATTTGTAATTATATTAATGTAATCTGTAATCTTCATATAAATTAGGATTAATCATAGCGTATAGTTTCTGCTGTCATTAATTTCATATCATATGGACAAAGTAATACATAGTGTCATTTATTTCATATCATAAGGCCAAAGTAATACATGCTGTCATTTATTTCATATCATATGGCCAAAGTAATACATGCTGTCTTTTATTTCATATCATAATGCCAAAGTAATTCTAGCTGTCATTTATTTCATATCATTTGGCCAAAGTAATACATGGTGTTATTTCATAGCATATGGACAAAGTAATAAATGTGTCATTTATTTCATATTATATGGCCAAAGTAATACATGGTGTTATTTCATATCTTATGGCCAAAGTAATACATGGTGTCATTTATTTCATATCATAAGGCCAAAGTAATACATGCTGTCATTTATTTCTTAGCATATGGCCATAGTAATACATGGATATATTTCATAACATATGGTCAAAGTAATACATGGTGTTATTGAACCTGTTGAAATAGGCACTATCAAACATTGTTTTAATCACATTTGAAGGAAATGCATAATCGAACCTTTTAAACTGGGCTCTATCAAACTTGTTTTAATCATCTTTGAAGGAAATGCATACTCGAACCTGTTAAAATAGGAACTCTCAAACTTGTTTTAATCACCTTTAAAGGAAATGCATAATCGAACCTTTTAAACTGGGCCCTATCAAACTTGTTTTAATCACCTTTGAAGGAAATACATACTCGAACCTGTTAAAATAGTAACTCTCAAACTTGTTTTAATCACCTTTAAAGGAAATGCATAATCGAACCTTTTAAACTGGGCCCTATCAAACTTGTTTTAATCACCTTTGAAGGAAATGCATGCTCGAACCTGTTAAAATAGGCACTATCAAACATTGTTTTAATCACCTTTGAGGGAAATGCATACTCGAACCTTTTAAACTGGGCACTATCAAACTTGTTGTAATCACCTTTGAAGGAAATTCATACGCGAATTTGTTAAAATAGGCACTATCAAACTTGTTTGAATCACCTTTGAAGGAAATGCATACTCGAACCTGTTGAAATAGGCACTATCAATTTCGTTTTAATCACATTTGAAGGAAATGCATACTCGAACCTGTTAAAATAGGCACTATCAAACTTGTTTTAATCACATTTGAAGGAAATGCATTCTCGAACCTGTTGAAATAGGCACTATTAATTTTGTTTTAATCACCTTTGAAGGAAATGCATACTCGAACCTTTTAAACTGGGCCCTATCAAACTTGTTTTAACCACCTTTGAAGGAAATGCATACTCGAACCTGTTGAAATAGGCACTAATAACTTGTTGTAATCACTTTTCAGGCAACAAGTGGGAACTGTAAAATTAAGAAGTAGTTGCGAATGGAGAATTTAATCGACGCTGTCGTGTTTGCTCGTCGACATCATGGTAGAAGTAATAGAAATAGCTAATAATAGTAGCAGTAGTAATAGTTGTTGTTGTTGTTGGTGTTGATGTTGTTGCATCTGTTGTTACTTATATCAATTTTAAAAGATATTGATTGGAACGACATCACAAGAAGCAGCAAAAATATTAAGTAGTTAATAGTGATAGTAGTAGTGGAAGTAGTAGTAGTACTTGTTGTTGTTGTTGTTGTGATAATGGTGATGGTAGTTTGTTGATGTTGTTGTTGTGGTTGTGGTAGTGATAGCTGCAGTAGCAACATAAATATAGAGGAAACGTAGGTGGTAAATTGATAAAAAGACGCAAATCCAGCTGAAAGAGTATTGAAAGCAGCAATGAGAATAGATAATTATAACAAATACCCTACTCTAACAGACCAATAAGATTAGTAGATGCGCCTTAAAAAAAGCAGAAAGTGTAACCGAAAGTAGCTGCTGCAGTATGAATAACATATATGCAACTAGTTGTGGTGGTAGTAGTTATTGTAATACTACTCATAGTATTAGCATATTTTGTAGTGGTGGCAGATGTGGTGGTGGTGGTGGTTATGGTTGTTGTGCAGGTAGTTTTGGAAGTAGTGGTTTTGGACATATTGTTTTGTTCTTTGCATTGGTGAAATAAGACAGGGAGAGAGAGAGAGAGAGACTGCCTATTGTCTTATCTTATCACAGCTGATTGCGTTACAGTTCTGGTGGGTCGACATACAGTCACACCTTGCAAGGTAATTCAGACAGAACTTGCGTTTAGCTCGTGAGAGATACAGAGAGCATCCTACCCCCCCCCCCCTTGTCTTATCACATTTGATTGTATTACCGTTGTGCTTGGCAGACATACAATCGCACCTTCCTTATCCAGACGGGACTGGCGTTTAGCTCGTGAGAGAAAAACAGACAGACACACAGACAGATAGAGAGAAAACAACCAACTTACCCTTTGTATTATCACATCAGACTGCATTACAGTTGCGATGGTTCGACATACAATTACACCTTGGTGATCTAGACGGGACTGGCGTTGAGAGAGAGAGAGAGAGAGAGAGAGAGAGAGAGAGAGAGAGAGAGAGAGAGAGAGAGAAAACAAAACAAAAAACAAACTTACCCCTTGACTTATCGTACTTGTTTGTATTACAGCTCTGATGGGTTGACGTATTATCACACCTTCCTGACCCGGGCTGGACTGTCGTCTGTTACACCACCAAATCCAGAAGCCAAGCTTGAGTAAACCAAGTAGCACGGCACTATTATGTACAATAGAATAGTGTCACATTATTACATATACAGGGTTGAAAGATCTATCTATCTATCTATCTATCTATCTATCTATCTATCTATCTATCTATCTAAGGCAGGTAATTCTGAATCATTCAATAACAAAGATAATATATTCAAAGACATTTCCTCAGTAAGTAAAATTTTATTACTGAATGATGTAGATTTATCAATGAATCAGTCTATATTTATTGTAAAGTACATGTCTTTCTATGCATATCACGTGGATAGAAGGAAGGATACATTGCTGGATAGATTACCTACATGTCTGTATATGTCAGCCTTCGACAAATTCTCAAATCTCTTAGTACCCAAAGTATTTTTTTATAATTAATCCATCGATTTCACTATAATTTTCATATTTTTCCCAATCTTTGTGAAAGAGATATTAAAGTTTTTCTTTTGTTTACTTACATGATATACCACAAAAACTCCATGACTTTAAGCGACTGACTTTGATCGGAACTCTAGCAGAAAATCTGAAATTGGATATATGTATTCAAAATTGGATATATATATTAAAAATTGGATATATGTATTAGAAATTGGATATGTGTGTTACAAATTGGATGTATGCATTAGAGTTGAAAAGCACAAAATCTGTTTCAAACTAGTTCGTTAAGTAAAGGCCAATGAATTTCTGCCTTTTTAGCATGGCCGGTACTGTTCTAATATATATTTAGGCGACATCATATAATTTGGTGAATTCCGGCGACATCTTTGTACAGTGAATATGTGCGAGCTATTATCGTACCAGTAGGGTTTATATCGTAGGAAATATTGAATGGTGTGTTAAAAGGCATGAAAAATGGGTAAAACAAAAGAAATGAAAAACTTGTTTTTTGTATCGCCCATTTACTGTCGCCAAAAGGTAAAACGATCTACGTTCATGCATACAACTTGTTACTGGGCGAGATAGGCTAATGATTCCTGCGTACCTCTCGATAAGGGCATTTTGTATATATGACGCTCACAGGTAAGACATATGTGTCACCCAATGGTGTCATTTACGGTGAAATTATATAAATATGTGTATACAGACATCATAGCTAAATATCATTTAGCTTAGTAGGCACTGACCTTCTTGAAACATTTGCCTGATGCTGCTAATGATACAACGAATGACAGTGCATCTGGTATATATTCCTACATGACTAACATTAACTTTGAAATAGTAAAGACAAGGAGTGTTATGTGTGTTTTGGAATATGCTTGAGACTAATGTTATAATTATTCCTACTGCGGGAGACTGATACGTTAATGCAATTATACATATCGAGCATGACACAATAAAAAACCGCCAATGAAAAATTTATACAAATGACAGCAATATGTGTCTTTCTTACTGCATGAGAAATGTATGTATGAATGTGTGTATATTTGTTTGTATGCATGCATGCATGTATGTTTTGCTTGCGTGCGTGTATGTATTCATGACTGACTGACTTTATTTCTTCTTAATCATAAATAACATCAGGTCTATCAGTCAGTATAATACGTGATCATGAAACACAACATAGAATAACATTACAAGCTAAAAGAGGAATGCTGCGTCAACTCACATATTTACAAAGTGGAAATTCTAGTTATCTATGACCATATAAATATATCTTCAGATATATCAGAACTGTTTTCACTTAGCTTAGTATAACACTGACCATTCTATAAACGTTTACCTGATCTTAGTAATGGTACCAAAATTAATATATGTACACGTGGAATCTATCGCTAAACGACGAATATTTCCTATGTGATAGTAAAAAACAAGGATTATTTGTATGTGTTCGGAATATATTTGAGATTATACTTAATCTTCGCACTGAAACATTTTGAACAAATTTAGAAAAACAACAAAATGGGAAATGTATAGAGATGGAAGCAGTATGTGTCTTTCTTGCTTCATGATAAATGTGGATAATTATCAATGAGACAAAATTTCTAACATAAACGATTTTCTAAAGTAAAATATACTTTGCAATGTACCGGTGACTTCAGGGACAACTATACCTATAATATTAAAGGAAGACTAGAGAAATCGAAAACTTTCGTTGTACCTCATGATGTGTGTATTAAAGGATGATTTACAGATATCTTTTGGACAGTAAACAACGATATAATTAATAAAATAACAAGATTCTAATCAAAATAAGAATAACAAGGAACAAGCCCCGTATTAGCAAAGCAAAAAGAGGTAACAATATATGGTAATAATTACTATACACGAACCAAAAGACATTACATCTCCGTGGGTTGTTATGCATCAAGATTCGATGACATTTTATAAATAGAATTTGCACTGATTTGGTTTACTTAGTATACTGCTTTGCTTTATAGGCTACTATGCTAGGACATACTGGATGTACGTAGGGCATGCATTTTACCTTATACGGGAGCTATACCACCTGCCATCACCAGCATTCAACTATTCCATACATCATCAAACGGTCAACCCTGCTTCCAAGAAGTGTCTCTATCAAAATATCATCTTCCTGATTGAATAAATCAATACCGTCTGTCACCTCTAAAGTGTCAATTTCAACTTTACACTAAAGAAAAGTTTTTAAAATAATACACAACACCGAAACTCGCTTCAAACCTAAAAATGATGTTTAGGTGCTAAATTCCGCACAAACACTGGACTAAATTATTTACAGTTAGCAAACGCTGTAGTAGACTTATCGGTGAGAAAATGTCCCAACGGCATTCGAGGTTAACAATACTTGACACGCGTGCCGACACCTAGTTGGGCCGAAAATATGCTGACCTGAAGTCATTGCGTCATAAAACAGAACAAGCTTTTAAAGTAAATTATTAATAGCTAAATCATCTAAGAGAGATTATATTTTTTCTGCTCATTATATAATTGTGCTATTGGTTGGTATAAATTGTCAATAAAAAGTTTTTGTTTTGTTTCGATTAGTGTTTTAATTGAGTACCTGAACTTTTGACCCTTTGCCGACGGAGACCAACGAAACAGTCTTCGAAAAGTCAGATTCACTCAACTGATTTTCAAAGGAGAAAACTGCATGCGTTTAAGTAGCCATGACTGTCATTTAGTCTTCACTCGCACGTCAAGATATCAGAACGATCAGCTAAGCGTCGTATGACTGAACGATCCGTACAGCATAAAATTAGTCTGATTAACTAGTATGAATCTGTGTCTGATCAACTAGTATGAATCTGTGTCTGATCAACTAGTATGAATCTGTGCCTGATCAACTAGTATGAAACTGTGTCTGATCCACTAGTATGAATCTGTGCTGAAACCTACGATGAAGAAACTAGGGGACACATTTAGCATAGGAACATTATGAATTATACGGTGTATTTAAATATTATGGATTATCAGTTATAAATCTAAAGGACTTATGGTATTGCTGCTATTAAAAAAATTTCGTTCCTTAAATATTTTTGGAGACAAGGACTGTTTTTCTATGTGGAGCAATTGTATTTATTCACGTTACCGGGTGTGATTTTCTAAAGGAACATACGTTGTTTAGCTAATGTTTCAATAAATGTTACAAGAAAAGTAAACAAACAAACAGACAAACAAAACAAACAGCTTTCTTAATTGTCTCCACTTTACATAGACACATACACATGTATTCTCTAATTACACACACATACACTCTCCTTCTCTCTCTCTCTCTCTCTCTCTCTCTCTCTCTCTCTCTCTCTCTCTCTCTCTCTCTCTCTCTCCACATTAGCGCTTATTAAAAGATATTTTTTCACATCTGGATGATTCCACTGAACCGAAAACCGCTGAGAACCAAAAATGAATTTAGTCCTAAGGGTTTTCGGTTTTGAGGGGTTTCACTTTATATCATAACGTTAACTCCCAATCTGGAATAGCTGTGTAAAATGGCTTTGTGTTTTAAGCCCTCACAATTAGTGATACGAAAGTAACTTCAGATAAATTCTAGCGCAATGAACGGGGATTTGTTTAATCTATTGAAAAGACGCTAGTTGAAACTCATTCTGGATTCTTATTCATTTTAAAAATCAGAGTCCCTCGACGGAACTGACGCTCTATTGGCCCTAACAAATTTGCAGATGTACACGAGAAGTTCGTTTCTTTTTTAATTTTAGGTACGTTTTATAACTGCTGAGACTAAAATCATCTCACAGTTTTTAAACAAACCAACAAATGCTCAAATTAAAATCATTTTAAAGACAACATCTCAATAGCTAATGGTATTCATTATTTAGTTATAAGGAGTGCTGTCTACAAGGGATTGGGTTGTGGTGTTTTTTCGAAAAAATAGTGATTGATAATCCCATGATTTAGAAAGAGGGCTATTACAAATTATCCTTTATCTACTGACATAAGCGTACTGTTTGCACTTATTTGTCCTATTTGTTTATTTTGATAAACATCAGACCACACCGCCTTTCACTGAGGAAAATGCAGCCAGCCTGTTCCTGTGCATCTTAGGAATTTCAGAGTCTGGTCTTGGACTTACAATATTCTGGGCTTATCAATTACATCAGCTTTCTAACTCCCTCAATAATTTTGGTATATACATGTATTATCCCAGAAACGTACAGAGACAAATGCCTTAATTTGTAATCATATTGATAATCATAGTCCCTAAGACATTCTCCGCTCTATCGGCTTGCACTGTAGTTATTTGCACACATTTAACTACTTCTACTGATTTCAGTCAGTCCCCCAATAAGGAATCCACTTTCGGGAGACTGAATATCTAGGCCTTGAATTCATGGATCTTTTCAAGTATAAATTTCAGACTTTTACTTCAAACTCAACTATCGTAAGTCATAGATTCGCACATGCAAAAGCTGTAAATTTGCAGGAATCCTATACAGGAGCAAACTACAAAAACATGGCCTTGAATTCATAACACTTTTTAAGTTAAAATATAAGACTTTTGTTCAAAACTTGACTGTAAAATTATGGTTCAACCGTAGCAAGCGATTTCCTAATTTACAGAGATATTTTAATTGGGGCATGTACCAGAAATAGAACATTTTGTCCGTAAGAGCTTTGATAGTAGACAGATCTGAAAGATGTTCATTAGGGAGCAATTCCCTATAACAAGAAGTATTTTAGATTAAGCAATAGTTCATGAAACTTGTACATGTTAAAGGAGAAGGGTATGGCATATGTGCCAGTAGCTTGCTTCCTAATCTTATAGGTTTTATAGAGGAAAATAATAAATTACATATTTCTTAATTGGGTCAATGAGGAAAATGCAACAAATCTACAAGAATTCAGATGATGTAGCTTTGTACTCATTCATAAAATTAGTTAGAATTTAATACCAAATAACAGTATGACTCTCAGAGTTAGTCTGATTGAAAATATGTATGTATGTATGTATGTATGTATGTGTATGGATCTAATATTCAGTTTCAAATTGCACTAGTGTATACAACTCCAATAATTTCGGTTTAACATGCGTGTATAAATAGCAAATTGATTCAGTTTTCTGATCCCTGGGAATATACCTAGAAGGTCACATACCCCGAGAGGGATTTCCATACCGCCTTGTAGTGATTGGCAAGATGGCTGGAACCATTGGGTATTGCTGAAAAGCACATCAACCACAAGATCATAAATCTCCATTAAAACAGCCTATAGTGTTTATTTGTGCATCTGTTAAGTATATTTGTATGTATGTTAATATACCTCTAACTATTTGTGTCATATAAATCTCATAAAGATTAATGAACGAATGAACAATTAGAGACAAAAATGTCGTTTAAACCAGGTGTTTTAAAAAGAAATAAGTCGATGCGACCATCTGTTCAGGACATTTAGAGATAACATAGTTTTCAAAATGGCTTCTCTAGTGACCCTATCTAATATCCGTTTGGTATTAATCTCGTCAAGGATTAACAAGGTTTCATGGTAATTTTTTTAAAAATAAAAATTAATCACATTTTGATGGATATCTTATCGAACTGGGGTTTAGGTGAGATGTGGATGCAGTTGAGGTGGGTGGAAAAGGGGTTTGGTTTATCCCATACGCCTTTTATGATGTTGTGAAAAGAGTATATGTTGGCCCTGACAATCAGAGTTTCCATCTAACTTCTCTTCCTTTACAGATAACGAAGGTTTTACACACTCATTCAAAGTTGCCATGCATATCTACAATGTCAAAAACTCACTTCATCTCTCTCTCTCTCTCTCTCTCTCTCTCTCTCTCTCTCTCTCTCTCTCTCTCTCTCTCTCATGCACACACCTAATTTACCTATAAATCAGATCTATTCATTGAGCATCCATAGCGAAATGTAGATCTGTAAACGA
The DNA here is from genome assembly GCA_029931535.1 of Margaritifera margaritifera. NCBI lineage: Eukaryota > Metazoa > Mollusca > Bivalvia > Unionida > Margaritiferidae > Margaritifera > Margaritifera margaritifera. The sequence goes on along the minus strand of JAQPZY010001666.1, from coordinate 2,583,080 downwards.
GGCATAGTCAAACCTGTCTGCAAAGACGACTCTGAGGACAATCTGGAAATGTTCTTTATAAGGAAGTCGTCTTTATTAACATGTTTTAATTTATGTATAAACAGGGACCTATGGACCTTTGCTCTTATATACAGTTGGTCCTTATATACAGTCCTTATATAATTGTTACAATGAGAATTCTCTCTCTTATTTATTTATTGTATTGGCGTTACTTCCTATATAAATTATTGTTTCACGAAAAACCAAATGTTGCATTTCTTTTCGTTGAATAGCATGCTAGTCTATGTTCAGATTAAGTTTTAAATATAACCCTTATTTAGGTGTAGCTAAACAAAATGGCATATTTTGATCAAAACTTGAAAATGCGTGGAAAAATGTAATATTTGAATAAAAGCTATGTAGTAAAATGTTAAATAAACCCCATTTCTTATGTTTACAAAAATATAAAATATTACGTGACTTAGCCAGAAAGGTTTGTTACATTAAAGGCTAAACTTGGTAAATTTGTCTTATAAGGTTGCATCACTCTCTAATTCAAACCTAACTTTTTTCAGTCGATCTTGTATAGGTTAATATGGGTTCTAAAAGATTTATGAAGATTTCTGAACACATTTTAAACACTGTGTGTAATATTAAAAAATGAACGTATGATGTCCAAAACGTAACTTCACGCTTAATTTTAAAAGGTATTTGATGCCCCAAAGTAGTACATATCTTTGGGGTGACGATTTTGAAGACATTATTGTGATTTCTGAACAAGTATTAGGAAAGAAAATCACTTGTTTTATAACTTAAGTTCATATTAGTCATTAACCTAAGAGTTAAAAGTTAACAAACAGAAATCATTGTATGTTTTCAGTGCGTCTTAAATGAAATCAAACCTCATTTCTCAAAGCGTATATATAATTATTATTTTTGATCCATTAACTTTACATTGTCAGAATCGTGCAGTATATCTCCATACTGGACTGCTTTTTACTGCACGACACGGGTGTCTAAAAATAGTATTGAGTGTTAGGAACTACTTTTTATTGTAAACAAACAATGGACTCTCGTGTAGCAGGCGCCGACCCTTTTTATTTATTAGATTTGTCTGTGGATGAACTAAACAAGCTGTTTGAACCATTTGAAAGTAGATATGATAAAGCTGACAATGTGGATGACTTCACAGAGTCACAAAAGAAACTTTCAACCAACCAAGCGACTGAACGTGATATCCGCAATATCCAGTGATGTCTTTATGACAACACAAATGAGACACACTGTATTGAAAATATCATTCGGGCTCATTTAAACACTTATTTAGCAGAAATGTTCATAACGATTCGCAACTCGAATGGTTCAGACTATGAGCCGTGCTCTCTAGAGTCTATAAAAAATAGCATAGAAAGGCATCTTAAGGCCAAAGGCTATCCCGTCTCTCTCAGCGACAGCCCATTTTACAAATCAGTCCAAGCACTAAGTTCGAAAAGAAATGCAACTGAAGAAGGCGGCTGGTTTTGGTAGAATATTAAGAGCCTCAGAACTGTTAAGTCAAGATGACGAAGAAGCCTTATTTTCCGTGGTGAAATAAGCTCTCGTACCCCAGCCCATTAGCAATTTTCCCTGTTCCATATTTATGGCAAAATATGTGGAATTAGAGGCCCGACGAACATAAAAAATTAAATTTTGGAGTTCTATCAGTGTTGGCAGATTCCACAGGTATCCAGTATCTTCAATATGCTAAGAGGGATAGCAAAACCTTTCACGGTACTTGGAGGAATGACTACACGTACACAATACCTCGCATTTTTTCCATTGCAACACCACCTGAGCTAGACCCAGCTGATCTTTCCCTGCAGTATTTGAAACGGAGACCATCAGAAATGATGAATGACTACAACCCTTTTTATCTGACCCCAATTCTAGTGCAGAAACTGACAGAAACTTCCCAAATATGATGATCATATATCTACAGATTCAAATAATGACCTTTTTTAATAAATAAATGGTAAAAAATACAAAGTTCTAAATATATTTCAGACAATTTAATGAAATTTTGAATGAATTTATGAAAATAAATAGATATGAAAGTAAACGAAAAAATATATCTTTTAACAAAAAAGTGTACTCTGCACATATCAAACAATTTCCACAATCAAATAGATCAATGATCGTTGAAAAATATAAGAAAGCAAAGAGATTTTTTTAAAAAACGAGTTAAAGATAAAAGAGCCCGACAATTAAAAGCGTACCCTACAAAAGAATTTAAATAAAAATAGCTTTTACGGGAGAAAATATTAAAAATGGCAGGTATTACCCAAGACCAATGGTATTTAATCAACTGTGATATCTGATGAAAATATCTGCAGAACGGTCAGAAATCCAAGTGGGAATCACAACATTCAGTAAGGAATATCTTTTTAAAGGTCAATTGATGGCATATTTATGTACTATTGAATTCTTTAGATTATTTATTCTTTGTGTATGTGTATATTTGGGGAGGTGGTGCAGGTCTAAGCATGTCACCAACCTGGCCAAATATGGCCCAGAGTTTATTATCCATCATGCAACATACGTTTGTTTTACTCTGCAATTAAATGGTATCATTCCAGAGGCTTTATTTCTATTCTGATTGTGCTGAAACTTGTAGTGTAGGATTAGATTGAAAATATACCATGAACGAGTCATTTAAGGTGTCAAGAAAGCTTACTATGCACATGGACTGGCGCCCGCATGGAAAAAGAAGCTCTTTTATTCTTACATAGCATAATCAATATCACATTAAATATCAGAATTCCTATTTTTGATATATTAAGGATGATCGCCTGTAAAATATTGGAAAGCTAAGGGTCCATGCAATACAAAATTGCTAAAGAAAATGTATAGATTGTTATACTTTTATTTGCGCTAGTCTTAGTTCAATAGCTATCCCCAAGGTCATTACGTAGAAAAGTATGGGAAAAAGTATTATGACACTAATTGCCCATACAACAATAGCCGAATTAGTATTTTAAAATGTATACTGGAAAGTGATGTTTTCAAAATATGAAACAAGTATTGAGATCACGCCTCTTTTACAAAACGAAAATCCTGCGAGGCCAATTTATGGCAGGTTCTAAATCATTAAAACTTTCCAAAGGTCTCGTATACTTTTCATTAAGTTTATCATTTTATTTCACAGGAGTGTTATTGCGATTCTTAAAACTGTATAAGTGCTTTTATTTTTGTATTATTTGAAAAGACACTGAAGTCGCAACCACGTCAGTTTATGTCCAATCTCCTCCATGTTAAAATAAACCCAGAGAGATTGATCTGCTGTCGTTCTTTTAGCTAAAGTAACGACAGGCACGTGCTTTTATCAATCTTAACCTTTTCTTAAACAAATCTTCGACGGGCACTGTATCGAAAGTAAACACAATGGCTGATGTGCAGCTGATTTCGAAACGTCTATGCTGATAGAAAAGAATTATGTCAATCGAATACATTTACTGGAGAACACAATGAGTCAAACTTTAAATCAAGCGTTGCATAGTTGGTATTTAAATTGTTTTATTGAGGAAATATGATGTAAAAAGGTATGCAGCCTTGAAAGAATTGACAAAAAATTGCCGTTTTAGACAAACCAAAATCGGTTCTGTTATTTTCTCTGCTGACAAGAGCTGGTTAACCCGTTGAAAGTGCAAACTTCTCAGCTATTCTTTTTTACAACACCCAAGACTACTTTCATTTACAGTAATTTTCATTTAAGTTTTGTTTTGTTTCATGCATCTAGCACCACACCAAATCCATTTGTAAACAGTGATCATAAACGCTAATTTGTTACCGGCGGACTTGTAGAGTTTGCACAATCATGTGAACACAAATTGATTCACACTCATGTGAACACAAATTGAAGAAGCCAGAAAAGGATGGATACTTTACCCATTACATTTATATATCAGTATTGCCTTTGCGAAAATCTACAAGATATAACTCTTATCTTACATGCTTCTGAGTTCTTACTGTGCCCTTTATTCATATCATATCGATGTGCTATATGCAAACACAATTCTAAAGTCTTCGTAAAATTCACTACACGTGAACCTGAAAAGGAGTTTTGTTTGTTTGTTTTGCCTCTGGACGCATTCATACATCGAATATCAATCTAATTCCGCTTAAAATATTGTGAGAGATGTGAGAACACACATTGATCATAATGATAACAATAAGGCAAACCGTATGTCACAGTGATCTTTTCTAGACATGGCTTTAGATAATCACAAAGTATGAAAAGTAGTTCCAGTCAATTAACCTTTCTGTATAGATGTCACAGACTGTTAGTAGACATTGTGCTTCCTTAATAAAAGAAATTGGCGGTAGCTATAGATAAACATCAAAGACATGTAGAATAGACCCTAATGAGGGTGCAGTGGTGTACCTTGTCAGAAAGGTTCATTGAATGGAACTACTGGAACTACCTTGTCAAGAGGAAGAAAATTACAATATCACAGCACTCTATTCAAACTTTACCATTCAGCTGTACACGAGGGGTCACTGCAAGCTTAAATTTAGCAAACATTGTACCCGACTTTAGTGATTGTACAGTTGCATTCCCTGGAAAGTGTGTGGAGGTGGGGTGGGGTTGGAGGGGGTGAAACACATTAAAATGTAAGAGTACTCTGTTTAAACTTTGCACAGTGACAGGTGCATGTGAAGTCACTACAAACTGGCGTTTAGAAAGCACAGTCTAATAAAAGAGTTTCCAACAAAACATCATGCTCAAAAAAAATATGAACTATGGGTACTTTGAGTATGGGAGAAATGTATGTCTCAGGATGGATACACACGTGCATTTTTGCAAAGAAACTACATGTGCAACGTAACTGGATGCATGCAGATTTTATGTAAAAACCAAGATTTTAAACGAGCCACACATTAATACATGATGTTTGGAATGCATTCATTTGGCCGAGCATTAATAGCATAATGCTTACACTTTGATAAACTAGAAGGGATTTGTTTAGAAAGAAAACGATATCCCCTCCGCATCATGACAATGTTATTATGTGATACTGTCACTTAAAATATTGTGAGAGATGTGAGAACAAACATTCATCATAATGAAATGAAAAATCTAACAAGGTGAATGGAAGGAAACTTTTTGGGGAGTGTGACATAAAACACTCTGATTTTGAAGGTCAAAGGCCAACATTTTGTGCCTTGAAGTGAAGCATATGACATATATTTCTGGTAGCATGGTACCATACCTGACATAAATTTCCTGGTACTGTCCTTAGCCAGATTTCCAAGGGCACTAGTTGATATTTCATGCAAAGGACTGGATATCCACTTGTGTGTAAGATATCTTATAAACTATGTCTGATGACAGCTGGTGTCATCTCTTCATGTTAATAATAATGTCAAGGGAAGCAATTCTAGTTACATTGAAACCTGTATATAAAGAACAGACATGGGACCACTAATGTTTGTATATCCTTTTAAGACATTTATAATTTATATCGAGGTTTGAAACATCGTACACAAAAAACTCAAAAATGTTGTCCTTTTAAATCAGGTGTCTTTAAGGACAAGTTTCACTGTAAGTAGATAGCAGAACTGAGATATCTTGCTTGCATCCTAACTAATTCTCCATCAATAGCGGGTACATCTTTGTTAGATAAAGGATCTTAGACCAAAAGCCAAAATAAAACAACAACAAAATTGATTTGTGTTCTTAAATCATGTTTGTACACCCAAAAATGTCAATGTCACAAAAAAAATTTTTATATAAAAATTTCAACTTCTATTATAATAACGTGAAATCTAATGAAATCATATCCATATACATTCTAGCATGCCAAATTAAATTGTCTGCTTGAAGTAATTTTTTTTTTTTAAATTGTGCTGACAATATTTGTGTAAAAGTCTAAGTCCTAAATGTTATCAAATGTGTAAAAAATGAACAAATTACTGTAATAGTCTAAAAATCTATTCAAATGATCTCTATATTATTACAAACATGATTACTAAATTGTATTTGCCTACCAAAAATGATTTTGGGACAGTTTTCTTTAAAACACAAGTCTCAGTTCACAAACTTTAAAAGTCTGTTAAACACTTCTTCCCCCCCCCCACACACACACAAAATAAAATAAAAAATTAAATAAATAAATAAGACATAAGGTCAGAGTCACTAGAACCTACTCAGTTCTTAAACCTACTCAGAGTATCAAAATATCTGATTTGGCCTAGTTTGACTCAGTAGGTTTTAAATACCTTGCTTACAATATTAAAGTAAACAAAGTTTTATTCAAAAAGTTAAAAATGTGTTTACAAATGGAACAAATTGCTATAACGGCTTGTAAATGTGTTCAGGTCATCTAGGTATTACAAATGTGTATGCTACATTTTATTTGTCTACCTCAAGTGATTTTAGCTTCATCTGGCTTACAAGATTTGTCCCAAAATGTCAAAGTTCAAAACGTTTAAAAGTGTGTAAAAGATGAAAAATTGCTAAAATTGCATGAAATTCTAGTCGAGTTATTTCTGTATAATACTAATATGCTTATCAAATTTCATTTTTTAAAAAATTCAAAATAAGGTCAGTTACCAGAACGAAATAATGTCTTGGAACCCACTTAAGAGACCTAACATCCAGTTTGTTCTGGTCTGACTCAATAGTTTTCATTTTATATTTTTGATTTCTGGCTTTACCGGGTATATGGTGACAGTCAGACTGACGGATAGACAGCACAAAACCAATATGTTTCCTTCCCTTGGAGTGAGATTTGAATATGAAAGCAATACATGTGATTGTTAGGCATATATATATATTGAAACATACATATTTTAACCCTAAAATTTACTAGAGTTGATGCTATTACTGTATCCGTAACAATTGTGTCTTGCTTGTGCTAGGACTTGAGAGATATTACAGGACTTACTCCCTATCAATTAAGTATCTTAACAGAATGGAATGTGTTCCAGACATTCCTCCATGAGACCAGAGCTTTTGGAAAGATTTTGGAGTAAAACAACTTCCTTGCAAATAGTCATGCAAAAGAATTATACTTATTTGTTTCTTTTCAAGAAAGGGTTTTGATGTGAGCAAATAATTGTGAGATTACCGTTATCACTCGAGTTCAAATATTTATACTCCACCTATACTATAATCAAAGATGATGTACTCCCCTTATCTGTTTCTCTTTAAGTATGTACAAACTTATAATCGATAGTTGTACGTGTCACCAACTTTTCTTATAACCTTTGGAAGTTTCCTGTTGTCTTGCTTATACTTGCTCTACGATGCTTCACTGGAAATGATGAGCCTGTAAGAAGAGTATGGTCCACCTAAAATACCTCCTTGTTACTTAGACCCTCAGCATCTAACATGTAACCTAGTTTTGATTATTAAGTATGACTGTGTAATTAATATCGTATTTTGTAATAATTATTTACTCATATACGAAATATTGTTCATTGTCAAATTAGGTAATTAAAGAAGATTCAATAAGATTAAAGTACTTTTTATAGACCAGATGATTTTCACAAGTGATAACATGACTTTAAGAATAATGACTACTGTAGTATTAAGCCGATTTGAAGTGAAATTAGGTCTACTTTTTTACGAACAGTAAGACATTATTTTAGTACATATGTAGTGCCTCAATGTATACCAATTATGAGAAACAAAAACAGTTATGTCCCTTCAATTATAATTACTGTTGCTTACCTGAATGTTTAAAATTACCTGCAGAATTTTTTTATTTAAAAAAAAAAATTTTGTTGTTGTTGTTGTTGTTGCGGGAAATGTTGGTGTTTAACGACACTTTTAACACAATATTTCATACATCATGCCGAGGATATGGCAGACATGTGGATTTTCCAAGGTCACGCTGAGACAACCGACCCGGGCTGACCTGGGCGGGCAGTTGATCGGCGACCCTTGGAATACGAGTCCAACGCTCTATCAACTAAGCTGCCGCTGCTCTCATAAGGAGTAGGAGAGTACTGACTGCAACTGATAGTATGTTAAATGAATTTATTAGACTGGATTGATAAAAGTGGAAAGAAAAGTTCTATCCACTAGTCCAAGAAGAAAATGTAACACTGTGCAACAAAATAGCATGCTCTTGTGTTTTGATTAGATAGACACAAATCCCTAAATTTCCTTCTTTAAAACATCATTGGATTGAATGCTGTTTCACAAAAAAGATAGACTGAAACCAAATTGTGCACAGTAGTTAAGACATCATAAACCCATCTGAAGTGATCCTATCCTGAAAACACTGAAGGTAATTCATCATACTATTTGTAAAAGAAATTCTGAGAATCGTTCTTCACCTCAGAACAATTACACATAATGAGCTTCAAATAATTTGTCTTCAGATTATAACACATATAATAATTACAATTATAAAATGCAAGAATGAATGTGGTAATATAATTTAAAGTGTCATCAACAGCTACGTTTTGACCATAACTTACCATTCTGTGTGTGTGAAAATCAGCAAAATACAGTAATAAATGTTCTTAACCAAATATGCCTGTAATTGGGTTGAATCTATATTTGAAAATCAAAAGATATTAAAAGAAAAGAATACATGAATAGGATTTATGATGACTAATGAAGGTCCTGTCCACTTGAACAAACCGAGTAAAAGTGATCATAACATGCATACATAGAATGTCAGTTAACAGTACGTTTATTGAGTACAATATGGCATGACTGGAGTGAATAAATGTATCCCAACACATGATGATTTCAACCTGTTTTGTGGTCACACAGAGGTTTCATTTTAATATAATGTGCCTCCCAATTACAGACATCAAATAAAGGTAATGCAATAGGTATGAAAATGACAACCAATACGTGTGTTTTATGTAAATGTAACTGTCCCTGAATGTGTTGAAAGGAGGTAACTGAAAACCTGAAAACACGGACTGAATTCACAGGATAGTTTCAAGCAAGTGGGGCAATATTTGTGGATGGAGTGCTGCCCATTTGCGGGAATTGACCTGCACACAAATTAAAGAAACATTACTATACCTTAAATGCTTTCATTTGGACATGATTGGACATTTGGACATGATTGGAAAACTCTCTGGATAAAAACATGAATTCACAGAACAACATTGCTGAGAGGGTGTACTGAGGCACCTTTGAGCCATGTTTTTAACTCGCATAATTATGAAAATAGAGAACGTGGTTTGGTGATATAACCATAGTTGATCCCAACCAGTTACTAAATTGCTAAATCCATTCAATACATATTTTAATGATAACAAATTATACCAATTTAACTCCATCTATACAGTATCGTTTGATAACAAAAGCATTGACAAATCAATCTACATGTCATTTTGATTGAGACTGTATGAACAAACGTGAGCCTGAAACGTCTTTCTGATTAGCAAAAAAACCACCATATTGTAGTATTTCTTTTGCATGAATGTTCAGATTTTGACATGGTAAAAATTCAGCCAGTAAAATAGCTCGTACAGAGTTAGTGTTTTATCTATTTTACCCAGACCACCGACGTTAAATAAACATTTATTTTATCTGTTTGCCACCATTTGGAAATACTGGGTTTGCTTGTACCGTGCCCGCCTGCAAATGTACTGCATACAGACCGGAAACCAAGTTATTCCCCTAGGTAAAAACGATTCGAACACTCACGAGCTTTTCCGTCAATGATCCGAAAAACAAATCAGAATACTACAATAGCCGCCATTGCATATACATGTACCTTGTTTCCCAAGAGATGTCGTGTGTACGTCACAATCCATCATGACGTTCATTACGACGACTTAACGATTACTATAACTTATTCTTGGTCCAAACGTTCCAAAGTTTCTCTTATTAAGTATGAACTTACAGGAAAAATTTCTTTTATGATATAATTAAATGTGAAATATAGAAAATTATTGCCAATCATTTGTGACGTTATAAAGTTTATCAACACGTATTACACAGAGCTTGAAATTGATATGGAAAAGCATATCTAGTGTGGTTGACAATACATTAATTTGGAAAGATATGCATTAAGTCACTATATTCAGAGTTCAATAAAATGAAAAACAAAACCGTTCACAGCGACGAAAACGATATTGACATCAATTGTTTTAAAAATAATAAAGATATTCCTCTTTCACAAGAAGAGTAACGCAACGGAAATAAGTCTTGCTGGAATAATTCCTTTTAAAAAAACACATTTGGCAGAAGAGTTGTAATAGTCTCACTCCGTCTGGGAGAATGAGCTACATAGTCTATATCAGAATTTGTGTTTTCTTTCTTTCTTTTTTTATTTTTGTTTTAGATTTAAGAGCAATTCTACCACATTTTTGTCTATATCATGCTGAGAAAATGAAAGCTAAGTGCCCTTCCGAAGAACACGCTGAGGCAGCTGCATCGAGCTGGCCTGCGTGAATATCTAACCCGTTACCCTTGGATACGAGTCAGAGGTACAGCGGCTCCCCGGATTTTCGTAGAAAAACCAATTGGTGTTTCATTCTTGTTAAAATTGGCATCATGTATCAATGACCTCATAATGTAACTATCACCTCATTCCCAACTGAACAGTAGACGCTGATATGATGAAAATATTGAATCATGACGTTACAAATCACAGCACGATGTACTAAAATGTAAAAGCGTAATGCCTAAGATTTGGGGTTTTCTTGAATAAAATCCATGTTTTTTTTCTTGCGATAAAAATCAAATTACAGTGTGCTCATTTTTCAAATTAAATTTGGGATTGTACAGAATATCTTTCATAAAATTCAATATGATTCAGGTTTAGCTCATGCCTGTTGGAGCCTCCTTTCTGACGAGAGGTATAGTGATGCATTTTCATATCAGTAATAATCCGTAGACACAAACTTGTGTGCATCAGTACAATTGTGGAAATATATATCAGTTTTAAACGGGTCCAGAAATAACCTATGATTTTCTTTCATTTCCTCATTTGTCGCCTCGACTTTGCTATCCTAATCTAAAAGGAATAATTTACTGAAAAGGTAAAATTCATTTGCTTCCAAAAGTATTGAAAGAATAAAATGTCCACAATTCTCAAATTGATAAAGTACAGCAATAAGGGATATATAATAGCCGTCGAGAAGTAATTGGGTCACGTGTATTTACAAGGAAGTTATTGTCCGCAATATTAGTTTTGCAAGCTTTGATCAACATACACTTTAAATTATATCAACCTTATATACATACATGTATTCACAATTCACAAATTCACAGATAGCAAAATATAATGTAAATATGACATCAATCTCTCAATTTGACGCTTTAAAGTGTATATGAATAGGTACGACATTAACATTTTGTAATAAAAACTAGAATGCGCACTTACCCGACAGTGGTAATGCCTCGATTGACCAGAGTAGGGTACTTCCTAGTTCTGCATGGCTGCACCTTATAGTTCAATCTAGGTGACACTGTATATGCATCATACTGTTTTGCCGGTTATATTGTTATCGATTGCTGATCAAGTTTCACCGACCTGTACAAAATACCCCAGACGGCTGAAATGTTGGAGTGGTGTACTCCTTAATGTAAAGGAAACTAAAGAACCCAGGAGAAACGTACGACCTTGATCAGGCAACCTGCTACCCCTGTGTTTGTCGGAACCAGGGATCAAACCCGAAGCATTATCTACGCCTATATGGAAGGAGAGAGGGTGGGGATGCACGAATTAAACAAGAATTACACAGAGAGCCATTTCTGACCTGAACGGCGTTATGATGATATATAGCTCTCTGTTGACACTCGCGAGATAGGAAACTTAGGTTGTCAGGGTACAAACTTCAGGCATATAGTAATATTATCACAAACGTAAGACAATGAACATTCTTTTCAGCTGTTTGATTGAGTATGTATGTATGTATGTATGTATGCAAGGAGTTTGACGGCACATCAGCGCAATCCTGGCTAAATAGCGCATAGAAAAATCTAGGTAGCAAAAATTGTAAAGGCAACGACCTCTCCAAAATCCCTAGGAAGACGAAGCCTCCTACCCAAAAGTAAACATGTACCATGAGTTAGAAGCTGAAAGGTAAAAATCCAAAAGAGAAAGAAAGAAAATACAAAGCAAAGATAAAAGCGCAAACGGAGTAAAATGCTTGAAACACAAGGTCCAAAACTGTCTATATAAACTGCACTCATCTAAAATTCTAATAAGACTGCAGCTGGAACGCCATCATGGGATTCCTCCCACTTGAAACAGGTTTGCGCAATTAGCAGCATTTTATCAAATGCAAGAGACCGTGTCTTGTCCATTCGTCATCCTGAGCCCGTAGGGAGAATGGCTGATTGACGAATAGATGTTAAATTTTCATGAATGAACACCAGAAGCACACAAAACGACGTCTCAGTTCAATATATGCTCATGAAGTAGAGGGATTATCGAGTTTGAAACAGAAGAAGTATTGATATAAACAAATAAAGTCTGCTTGATAAGCCCGTAATTCTTTTAACATTAAAATGAACGCTTACTTCAATGAATATTGTTTAAACTAATTCTTGAGAAGAAATTCCATCATTAAAAGAGTATTGTTTCCGAGCTGTTCCAGATAACTCTTATATGCATGTAAATTACTTATAATATATGAGAAAAAACTTTTAAATGTGCATCTACAGCAAAAAATTGGGCTTAGCCGCAAAGGCACATGAAGCCCTTCTTAAATCAATGCAGTCTTTTCTGATCAAGCAAAGACTCTCTCTTCCAAACAAAGCATGCATACATACATACATACATGCGTGCGTACGTACGTACATACATACATACATACGTACGTACGTACGTACGTACGTACGTGCATGCATGCATGCATACATACATACATACATACATACATACATACATACAACAGGGGAGCAATTCCAGTTCTCACCGTATTGAGCATATTTAATACATGGAACAAGTTGGCGACATTTTGCTAATGTTAGTAAAGAGAAATCCGGGATGTTGGAACAAATTGCAAATTACCCATTATTCCGTTAAGTAAAACCTAAATTAGGTTAATGAATCAACTTAAAATTATTTGAACTGTAAATGGATTGAATTAGTCAAATAAACGTTATTACCATAAAAATACAGTTTGCTTCTCAATTTTTCTTACATTATGTTCAGCTTGAAAGTTAATTGTTCTATTCATTATTATTTCTTTAATTTACAGAAGTGAAATCTTGCGCGAGAACGTGTAACCTTTGCTTATTCCTGATGTACTTGGATGGATATTGTCGTAAAATTTAGAACATTTCGATTCTCTGCTTCGTATAGACGATATTTTTTTGGTTGTGTACCATACAACAACGATCGATTAGATCCTACACATTTACAAAAAAAAAAGACAGACAGGCATACAGGCAGAAAATATATAATTTATTAAGGAATGCATTGATGATACATACGTGCGGATTGAGTCAGATAGGTACATGCTGACACATACATATATATTTGTATGGCATGCAATAATTATGCAAATCATCATCATTACTGAATGATAATTTGAAAAGCTATGTACTATAATCTGTTTTTCACAGTTTAAAATATGTATCATCAGCTACATCTGGATGTAACTAGACCTTAGAAGATTCGTAACAAGAGTTGACCATGTCCATCTCTTTTCTTCAAGTGATTTCAACATTTAAACATGCATTTAGGTTTAGAGATTCGCATATTTCAGATTTGGAAAATATTGTGGGTAATACAACAAGAGCAATATTTTGATATTTTACAGCAAAAGGCCACACACATACACATATATATACACACACACACACACACACACACACGATTGGTATACTTGTGAACCATCTTAAGTTGGATCGTGTTATAGATATCTACTTACTGTAATAGCATATAAACGCTTTATAGGATAAAAATGTACCGTATTGCTGTTTATATGACAATCTGTTTGCTGTACACTGTACCCGAAAAGCGTTAGTAAGTTTCAAACTTATGTCATTGTGGACACTAAATTGTATTTCTGGACACCGTATTATTAATGTGTTTTGTGTTATCGTTCAACCTGTTATGAACCATGTGTCCTCAAATGTGACGAAGAATCAGTGTAGTATATAAATGATCATTCATGTGATTGACGTAGTGTGATCTTTCGCGGAAAAAAAAATTCATGAAAACGTTTACGTTCGTCACGAAAACGTGATTTTGTCATGACAAGTTGCTTTCATTACGATGAAAGGCAATTTCACTGCTAAGAATAGTCAGCATACCATTTATTACAAAACTTGATCCATTCAATAATGCTTTCCTTGGTCAAATATAAAAAAGCAAAATGGTTCTTTCTGAAAATCCTTACTTGACCTTTTCTTCTTCTTGGGGGGGGGGGGGGAGGGGGGTGGCGGAGAGAGAAATCAACATTTTCGGTAATACAATAAGCCATTTTGTGTTCCAAATAGCAATTATGTCACAATGTTTTGTGATTCACGTCATACTTACGCTGTAAGTGAAAAATATACCTTATAGCGATTAATTGTAGAGGCGAAGAAATTGTAGCAATTTAATGGTTTCGGGTTGAGATCGCGAAAAATATCCCATCAAAATCTATTACTTTATACATTATAACCTGCTTATTTATGCAATCTGTAAAATTGAACTAGTTTTCTTCACAAAATCTGGAAAATCTTATGTCCGCGAAAACTCCCGTTGTACTGTATATTAATATTTTATTATAATCATAAATATTAGTATAATACATGCTGGAAAATGCTAGTGGTGGTGAACTAGTTACCATGAATTTCGTCATTGGTAGCCATTGACGAAGTAGAACGATGTGGATCTATGACGATAGCCTAGCGAAGCTGTACAATGTAAAACATTGTCCTACATCTTCACTTAAATTAAACAAATAAATGATAATTTAAATACTAATATGAACAAGGATATAACTGCATCCATATAATTAAACTGTTAATTTTTCGTATTAATTTTTATTACAGGTAATATGAACTCGATAGCAACGCAGAAACGTGAACTTGGACAAATGATTCAGAATAATTTTCTTAGTTTTTGAACATCTTGGATCACCATATATATTTTGATAGATTTAGATAGATAGATTGATACTTGCTTTCTTGAATGAAATTGTGCACATGTAGTCGCGTGTAAGGATAGATAAAATCGCGTGATAACATATAGCGTTTCCTTTAGCTAGAATATCATCTTCATGATCTTGTTTAAGAGCGAAAGCATTTTGTCCATGCTGATCAAGGGTAAAACTTTTGAAAACAATAAATTACTTCGAGACATTTTTCGAGCTTCTTGCAGTTTGTTTTATGAGTCAGTATACAGTTTTGTTATAGTTATACTAATATAATATACTAAGTCGATATTTCTACATTTTTTTCTATCTCAGCACCCGTTTTGGCAATGCCTAGCATTACATTAAAAGAATTACTTTGGACCCCTTGTCCACAATAGCTGCACAGGGTGAAATTAAACGAACTGTAGTATCATCCTAAGAATTCCTGGATATTCATGTTATGTAAATAATTAGGCAATGGAAAAACATGGATGGACACAAATTTGTTCAATGGACCTTCGTTCATTTTAAAAAAGTACATACTGGTATTTAAATTGAACCCATATTATACAAACAACTGAACAACTGGCATAAGTTAATTTACAGAAAACATTTCCTTGCTTGAACATTCATAACAAATCTAGGCTTAATTAAGGTGAATTGATTTATAAACATTCTTGTGAGACAATGTTGGCCCGATTAAAATATATACCAAGAGAAGGGTACAAATGTGTCAGTTCAATTGTAGTTTAAATTCACCCCTCTTTATCATTACAAATCACCTTAATTCTTAATTCCCGAAGTGCTGTTTGTGGGCATGGTGTCCAAAGTGTTTAAACACTCATAACTGTCACAGCATATATCCAAAAACAATTTAAATACTAAACAATTAACGTTCTTTCTATGAATCATTTTTCAATTGTCTCCACCAGTTAGACATGATATTTGTGAGAATGCTGAGCCTGTATAGCTTCTGAGTAAGGATACTGTACGTGCAATACTTAACATCTAGGCCATTATCAGAGTAATATCATCATAAGAGAAATAAATGCAACGAACATTGATATTTTCCTAATTCCACATAGTGTGGCGTAAGCGTCCATTATTGTGATGTAAGACTTGATCATATGTAAGGGAGTGAGAAGCTTTTGATTTTGACATCAAGCAGAAACATTCCCTCAAAATAGATGTCAATCATTTTATAATATTTCAAAGCTCCAAATTTTCATTAAAAGAATTACAGAATACTTGTGTATTTTTGAATAATATACATCATTTTTAGAAGCAAGAACTGAGTAGACAAGTAATTTCAAAGTATATTCAGCATGACAACTTGATTAAAATGAAGATAGTACAATCGTCCTGAAATGAAAGGGCATATTCTCAACTTTGTTTCGTCCACCTTTATCCTTATGAGAATAGCAAAAGATATTGGTCATAATTTATTATAATAGCAAAAGAAATAGGACAGAATCGTAAGTTATATTTTCTCATTTAGCGTTAAATTTGCATTTCACGCTTACAAACTCAAATAAGAAACGAATTTCTTTTAGCTTTTTCTATCCATACTAATAAAAACCGTTCTTTACCTTCAGAGTCTGTAGATCGTTGCTCTACTGCTGCCACTTTGGATATGTTATCTGCCATCATGCCAACGCGCAGGCGAGAAGAGAGCGATCGAGGTATCCAATGGAGTTGACACGAAGTTCTTGCAGTACATTCTATCCATACTAATAAAAACCGTTCTTTACCTTCAGAGTCTGTAGATCGTTGCTCTACTGCTGCCACTTTGGATATGTTATCTGCCATCATGACAAAGCAGGCGAGAAGAGAGCGATCGAGGTATCCAATGGAGTTGACACGAAGTTCTTGTGGTACATTCTATCCATACTAATAAAAACCGTTCTTTACCTTCAGAGTCTGTAGATCGTTGCTCTACTGCTGCCACTTTGGATATGTTATCTACCATCATGCCAACGCGCAGGCGAGAAGAGAGCGTTTGAGGTATCCAATGGAGTTGACACGAAGTTCTTGTAGCTTATTCTATCCATACTAATAAAAACCGTATTTTATCTTAAGAGTCTGTACGTCGTTGCACTACTGCTGCCACTTCAAATATGTTATCTGCCATCATGCTAACGCGTAGACGAGAATGTCCACTTTTGATCCAAGTGAATGAAAAGTAGTCAAAATTTAATACATAGTGTATAATGGGTAAAACATATTGGGTCCTGACATAGTCTCCAACTGCATATGACTTATGTGTAATGGACGAGAGCTAAGTACTGTTTACAACACTTCTGTTGTCCTTTTTCAATTTCTTCTGTATACTGAATATTAGTGGTCCCAGACTTCGGAAGCATAGCTTAAAATTAGTGTAATCATGCAATCAGAAAATGTTAAAATAGAAACCAACTGAAGCAGCCAAACTTACTCTGATATCTAAAACTTCATTCAATAGTTTTCTTGACTTGAACAGCCTGTTTATGATTTGAGTTAAAAAAAACTAAATCGATATATTTATTCAAGGAGAAATATTCAATCAACTGGCCGCTAAAATCTAAAATACATCTCTCTCTCTCTCTCTCTCTCTCTCTCTCTCTCTCTCTCTCTCTCTCTCTCTCTCTCTCTCTCTCTCTCTCTCTCTCCATTCAACCATTTCTGAAAACAAAAACAATTAGTTTTGTTAATCTAGACTGAAGTTGCATACCGGAATTTTCACAACACCCATCTGAAATGTAGATTCCTTTCTGCAATACAATCACTCTTACAGCGCAATGCGCAACTTCATCGACATAGAAAGTAACATATATACACTATTTTTTCATTTGTAATGCACTAGAACATCTTACATGTAGCTCATGAATAAGATCATTAATAAATAAGGGAAATAAAACTGAGGTAATTACACAAGCTTCCCTATAAACTGCTTGACAGGAAATAAAATATCCGCTAAACCTTTAGCAGTTTTAATGCATGATTTCAATCTGACATACGTTGATGTATGTCTATATGCGATTCAGAATGAATGCAAACGATAAGAATCTCATATACGGTCAGCGATCTCCACTTGGCAGGTAGTTTACTATGCTTTTAAAAGTTGCCGGAAAGACTATTGTAATATTATTTTCCTGTGCAAACTTGTAAAAAAATATACATGTTTCATTCCTGTTAAACGGAAGAGGGGGGGGGGGATAATGGAAGCGCGGTCATGTGATGTCAAAAGTAGCTTGACCTTTTTCCGACTGTGGTGATACGAAATCAGGAACCGCTAGCAGGCGATGCTGATGTCCGTATTTTCTCTCCCATTAAATGTATGACATATACAACCTATATTTAGCACTAACGTTTGAAAGCTAGAACTATCAGCAGATTCATCAACTATTTAGTGGTTCTAGTTTTTATTTAAATTTAACAGGTTTCCTTTTTTTTGCTTGTTTTCCTTTGTTTTTGACACTGAATTTTAATTAGCCTTAGGTCTACTAGAACTCATTTTGGTATTTTGCGCAATTTGCGGTTTGTGCCATTTTATTACGTAATTAACTTCTCTGATAGGATCCCGTGAGCTATTAAACCATGAGCAGTAAGCTGGCTTATTGAAATTGAAATTATCAACTTTATGAATTCATAGTTTCCATGCTTGTTGATGAATCTATTGACCTCTTAAATATCTTCTTCAAAAGTATAATGTAACTGACTATAATGGCTGAGCTAATATAAATAATGTTGGTTTTTATTACTTGCCATTTGTATTGTCAAATTTTACAACATGTTTAAATTGGCTTTGATTGTTCGTTAGGTAGAGTAATTAATTTAACTGGTTCTTCTGTGACGGGTTTTAGAACACAACCAACTTTGGTGTTCATAAACACTATTTCTTAAAGAATCATTCGACCACATAACCTGTCATATATTTTGTTTGAATTTGTTGTAGATTGAGTTCAACAAGGACTTTCAGGCAATGTTTATATCTCTTGCTCCTGTGTCAAACACTCTGCTTTAAAGCTTTTAAATTCCCATCAACGTTTGCGAAGTTGTCTAACAGACTAAACTCTACATGGAACTTTCTTCTTCTGTGAAGTTACCTTCTTGTGTGATTTGTCCATTTTACTTTCGTTTGTTTCTTTGCCAGTACTATCTTTAATCATTATCCAGGGAAATTATGAGTTCAAGGCCAACGTGATTTTAAGGTTACTAACAAATTATTCTACATTATCGTTCAAGTAATTTTTACGTTGCCTTACTTTGGTCAGGCTCTTAAGTTCAAAGTTAAGTAGTAAATTTAGAGCAGTTGAAGGTTCGTTGAAAATGAAATAGTAAAATATAAATTGTAATATAAATACTAATAGATTCTACACAAACAAAATGCAAGATCTCATAACTGATTTTAATAAATGTTATTGCTGTATGCTTAGTAATTGTGTCTTGTTTCTGCTAGAGCATGATGGAAAAAGCAGGACTTACTCCCTATCAATTAGGTATCTGAACAGAATGAGATGTGTTCCAGACATCCCTCCATGAGAACGGCGTTTTTGGGAAAGATTTTGGAATAAAACAACTTCCTTGCAAATAGTCATATAAAAGAATTATACTTTTCTTCTTTCTAAGAAGGGTTTTCATACGGCCAAAGATATATCAGGTTTCCGTTATCACTCGGGGTCAAAAATGTATACCCTCCTGATAATATAATCAAGGAAGATCTACCCCCATACCTTTTGCTCCTTATGTATGTTTAAACTTAAAATAAACAGTTGTACTTGTAGCCAACAGTTTTCTAATAACTTTGGTAGCTTTAGGTTGTCTTAATTATACTTGCTCTACTGTTGATGTAATTATGCAAAGGACGACTGGAAATTTGGAACCTGTAGGAAGGGTGTAGTGCACCTAAAATACCTCTTTGTTGTTTAAACCCTAAGCATCTACCACAAAAAGTGAGTTTTCATTATTATGTATGACTGTGTAATTAATATCGTACAAGGTAATAATTATGTATTCATGTAACAGACAATGTTTATTCTCTAATCAGGTAATTAAACAAGATTCAGTAAAATTATAGTACTTTTTATAGAGCAGATGGCTTTCCTAGTTGATAATAAAAATACGACCACTGTAGTATTAAGCTGATTTCAAGTGCAATTTTAACGGACAGTAAGACATAATTTATTTTAAGAACGTACACGTGCAATACCTCAATGCATAGCAATAATTACAACAACAACAAAAATAAAAACAGTTATCTCCCTTCAATTATAATTACTGGTTGATCGCCTGAATATGACAAATTGCCTGGAGGATTTTTTTTTCCCAACAAATATCAGCCAAGTATCATAAAGAGGCAGCCGACCCGGGGTGGCATGGGTGCTTATTAAACCCGCGATATTTGGATTACGTGTCAGCAGTTCAATCAATGGAGCTACCGCAGCTACCCTCCTGGAGTAGGATGGTGCTGATTGTAAATTGAAGTTATTGTTTATACTTTTTAAAGTGGAAAGAAAAGATTTATCCACTAGTCCAAGAAGAAAATGTAATAATATGCAGGTAATTGATGTATTTAGAACATGCTATCTGGAACTATAATGTATTTTAGAACAGTGTGTACTGAAGATGGGATTGGAGCAGTTTTTTGCCTTAAAGTGCTCACCTTGACTTCAAGTTTTGGAAATGTAACCCCATACAGTACATAAAATCATGATACATATAAATTCCTCAATATTCATCTTTCAGACAGCAATAGGTTGAACGTTGTTCCACAATAAAAATGGATGGAAATCAAACGACAGAGTGGTTAAGATGCGATAAACTCATCTGAAGTGCCGCTCTACTGCAAGCACTGAATATACAGTTTAATAGGAAATACATTTATAAAATGCAAGCATGGAGTTATAAATATCATTTAAATGTTTCATCAACTTTTGACCATAACTTATCATTCTGTTCGCGAAAAACAACAAAGTACAGTAATGAACTTTCTTAACCAAATATGCCTGTAACTGGGTTGAATCTATATTAGAAACCCAAACCATATTAAGAGGGAAGAATGGATTAATGAGACTTTAGATACCTAATGAAGGTGCTGTCCACTTAACAAACCGAATAAATGTGATCATAACATGCATCTATAGAATGTCAGATACCAGTACGTTTATTGAGTAGAATTTGGCTTCACGAGATTGAATACATGTATCCCAACACATGAGGGTCTCAACGTACTGTGTAGTCATACAGAGGTTTCTTTTCAATAGAATGTGCTGCTCACTTACAAGCAATAAATAAAGGAATGGCCATAGGTTCGTAACATTCAGTGCCTTTATTTGGGCAAGACTAGAATGACTCTCTGATAGAAAACACGAATTCACAGAACAGTATTGATGAGCCATGTCTTCAACTAGTGTAATTATCAGAACAGAGCACGTGGTTTGAATCCCAGCCTAGTAACTAAATTTCCAAGTCCATTTAATCCATGTCAAGATTACAAGAAATTATAACAATGTACCACCCATACAGTATCATTTGATAAGAAAGTCAATGACAAATAAAGCACGCTGTCATGTAAGATGATGTCCACCTTAAACCGCTGGTCCACTATGAGTATCCTATGTATTAAACAAATGATGAGTTTTGATACTTCATAATTTGAACATTTGCAATCTAAATTTTATTTTTATTGAGACTGTGTGAACAAACATGTGCTCCAAATATCTTTCTGAGTACCAAAGACTACCATACTGTATTAGTTTTTTTTTTCTCCTAAATATTCAGATTTGACATTTTGAAAATACAGTCATAAACCAGTCTGCCACCATTTTGAAATATCGGATTTACTCGTACCGTGCACACCTGCGAATTTATTGCAAACGGGCCGGAAACCAGGTTATACCACTAGGTACGTTTGGAACACGCTCGAGCTTTTCCGCCAATGATACTACAAGAGCCGTCATTGTGTATTTGTATATGTAGTTTTTTTCCAAGGAGCGTCGTGTGTGCGTTACACGCCATCATAACGCTCATTGCGACTACTTATCGCTTGATATGATTTATTTATTGTCGCAAACTGACTCGTTTTTAAGTATGAAGTTACCGGATAATTTTCTTATATATATATAGATAATTTTCTTATATATATATACTTAAATGTGAAATATAGAAAATGTTTGGCAAAATATTTTTTCCAGCAACAACAACAACAACAAAAATGAGCACTTTGTGACTTAGAACAAATAAATGGAAACTGCATTACCTTCTAGACACGGAAATTAACTTTTGCTGAAGAAATTTAAGTCGCCGCTGTTCAGGTCTCTGCGAATATATTTCCCTGTACTACCTTGTCAAGAATTGTAAAGTCCGGTGTGATGCATTTTCTTAATCGAACGTGCTTTGTGGTCAGATAGAGTAAAATATCAAACATGTAATTTCTAGCAATATAATATGTCATCCAAGGCATACCTCTCTCATAAATTGCTGATATTTTTATGACCAGCATATAGATATGGTTGAAAGTGAGGTGAAGTTACGAAAAGAGTGGGTGGGAGTGGTGTGCTGAAGAGTGCATTTAATTTCGAAGATACAATTCAGGAGACAATTTGAGTATGTAATAGAAAGAAACTTTTCTTTTCCTGGGTAAATGCCAACTATATTTTATCGTGTGGAATAAAACAAAACACATTTTAACTCGTGGTTTTGACACTCGTTAAAATATCAAGTTTTGCTAACCCCACTATGAAATATCGATGAAATATGTCCGGTATTGACGTAAGAAAAGAAAATATCATCTATTTATGCAATGAATCACACAAAGACATAATAATGCTTCTCACATGGTCTGTTTTGCCTACTTTTGCGTGTAACTGATTTCTCCGTCGTCTTCAGTCGATATCACCCTTATTCCTCTGCGCTACTACATCAAAATAGTTCTGAGGATTTTGGTATTCTGTATACGGACAATTGGGCAGGAACATACGTTTTTATTTCTGACGTCATAATGTTTACCTGTACGTATTACACCAAGTTTAACATAGATATGGAATAGCCTCGCTAGTGAGGCTGACAATACATTAATTTTGATGGAAATACATTAAATCACTATATTCGAAGTTCAATAAAATGAGACAACAAAACCGTTCGCAGCTAAGAAAAAAAAGTTGACAGCAATCTAAATAATAATAATAATAATAATAATAATGAGGACTTTGTATAGTGCCTAATCTTTAGAAGCTCTAAGCGCTTTACAACATTATATAACACCTAAAAAGAAAAACATATATCATGATATGATTACGAAAAGAAAGAAAAAACAAACACCATGAAATTAGAAAACAAAAACATGCTGAAAATAGTTAAGGTAAGAAAACATTAAGTCTTTAGGTCTATTCCTGCAGTCGAAATAGGTGCGTTTTAAGAGCACTCTTGAATGAGATCACTGTGTCTTTGTGTCTAAGTTCAGTGGGCAATTCGTTCCACGTTGCTGGGCCCTGGTATGCAAAAGAACGTTGTCCGTATGACTTCATTTTGGTATTTGGAATAATGAGAATCTGGGTGTCGGAAGAGGAGCGTAAGTATCTTGCTGGTGTGTACACATGGGTAAGGTGAGACAGGTATGTTGGACTGGTGCCAGTCAGTGAAACGTAGCACAGAGAACAAATTTTGTGTTTGATTCTGGATCGAATGAGTAGCCAGTGTAGGGTACAGAGCAGGGGAGAGGTGTGCTCTGTTCGTGGCACTCGAAGAATGATCCGAGCAGCTGTGTTTTGAACTTTTTGAAGTTTCTGGAGTAGATACTGGGATGAACCAGATTGAATTGAGTTACAATAGTCCAGTCTTGAAAGTACTAAGGAACACACAAGTGTTTTAGTGGCATCAACTGAAAGATAATTGCGAATGGAGCTGATTCGTCTAAGCTCAAGGTATGCAGCCTTGCATATGTTCATGACATGTTGGTGCAATGAGAGTGTACTGTCTAGAGTAACACCTAGGTTTCGTACTGACTGTGTGAATTTAATGTTGGTGTTGCTGATATTTATTGTTTGAGGTATAGAATGTGAATGAGAAAGTCTTTGTGTGGTAATCAGTATGGCTTCAGTTTTATCATCATTCATCTGCAGCTTGTTACGTGTCATCCATGATTTCACATCGGAAAAACACCTCTCTACACCTTGGATGGTAGCGTCAACTTCAGTTGGGTGGCTAGATTTGTATATTTGGGTGTCATCAGCGTACAATTGGTGAGACACTGGATGACGATCTATGACACTTGAGAGCGGCTGAGTGTATAGAATGAGAACAGGTCCAAGAACAGAACCCTGTGGAACGCCAAAACATAGATCAACTGGGCTGGAGTGTTTTCCATTTGCAGACACAATTTGTGTCCTGTTGACCAAGTAGGACTTGAACCATAGTAAGGCTGTATCGTGAATGCCAAATACATGATGCAGACGGTGAAGCAATATATCATGGTCTATTGTATCAAATGCTGCAGACAAGTCAAGGAGGGTGAGGACTGTAATCTTTCCACTATCCAAAGCAGAGAGAAGGTCGTTAACTACTTTCAGAAGGGTAGTTTCGGTACTGTGGTGAGGGCGATATGCAGACTGTACATCGCTAAAAAGGCTGTTTGAATTCAGATGAGATACAAGTTGGGATAGAACAACTTTTTCTAAGATTTTTGACATGAATGGGAGGTTAGAAACAGGGCGGTAGTTCTTTAAATCGTTATGGTCAAGTGTTGGTTTCTTCAGCAGAGGCTTTACAATGGCGGTTTTGAAAAATGATGGGAATTCCCCGGATGAGAGAGAAGTATTTATAACATCAGTTAGTGAAGGCAATATTGGATCTAAGCACTCAAGTAGCAGTGATGTCGGAATCGGATCAAGTTCACATGACTTTGGGGCACTCTTCATCATGATTGTTCGTACTAAATCCATAGAGACCGGTTCAAATGCTGGTAACGGTTGCCGCTGAAATTCTGTATCGCAACTGTATGGTGACGACGACTCAATTGAAATTATGTTGTCAAGCTTATCTCTAATGGTTTGTACTTTGTCACGGAAGAAATTTGCAAACTGGTCCGGAAGGTCGACTGGAGAGAAGGTAGTTGGAAGTGGTGTACATTTGTTCCTTGACATTAGCTGGTTAGCAATCTCGAAGAGCTCTTTGCAGCTGGAACTTTCAGTGGTCTTAGTACTGTAGTGGGCTGATTTCGCTGCATGGACTATGTTTGTGACATTCTTCTTAGTGGCTTCATAGATTTGCTTATGAATAGTGAGTCTGGTGGAAACCCAAAGCCTCTCAGCCTTACGGCGGTCTCTTTTAGCAGTGCGAAGCTGGTCCCTAACACTGCTATACCACGGAGAACACTTTTTAATTGATACTCTGCAGTTGGTTGCTGGGGCATGTTTGTCAAGCATTGAACGCAGGCAGTTATCAAGTTGTTCTGCTGTAGGAGGTAGCAAAGTTGTTAGGATTGCTTGGATGTCATGCATTAGTTGAGTTCTATTTATCATACGGAGGTTTCTCTTAGTAGCAAATAAAGGTGGAGTGTTATGGACTGATACGTTAAGATGGCATATAATGCAGAGGTGATCTGATGCAAGTTCGTGGGACACCAGGGAGGACTGTAGAATATTATCATCAGGTCTATAAAGAATCCAGTCTAAAATGTGACCATGTTTATGGGTGGGTTGGCTAACTGACTGTTTGAGGTTGAAAACGTGAATGTAATCTAGCAGTTTTGATGTGTATGGGTTTCCAGGACAGTCAAAGTGAAAGTTGAAATCTCCAAGAATAATCAGGTTGCCACCTATCGAATTTCCGTACTCTAGGAGATTCGGAAACTGCTCCAAAAAGAGAGATTCAGTCAGCTTGTTTTTTCTACTAGGAGGAGGGCGGTAGAGGCAGAAAAAATTGACTGATCTTTGTTCCAGTGCGAGTGTGGTTTGGACTAGTTCAAACGATGTGTGGTTGAAATTGAATGTTGTAGTGTGATTGAGACGGTTGATCATGGAGTTCTTTGCGATGATCGCAATTCCACCTCCGCGGGAGTGGCGGGGGAACGACTTGATGGAGTAACCGGGGGGTGTTAGATCCGCGCACTTGGGCTCATCGCCTGTTGTTTTTAGCCATGTTTCTGTCAGGAAAAAGACGTCGATATTATGATCGTTGATAAAATTAACTATTTCTGTGCGCTTTTCCGGTGGTCCTACTGATTGGGCATTGAATAATGCGATGCGTAGTGGTATCTCTTGGATAGTTGACACAAAGGTTGACGATTTAAGAGGAATTTGAATTAGGTTATCTAAATAACGGCCGAGTTTTCAAATTGGTGTGCCGGAAATGGCGAAAGGGAGATAACTGGAATTCTTCTTCCTGTTCTACGCCGGCCAGATTTAAAACAACGTTTCTTTTTTCTCCTCCGTTTACATTTAAGTAATGATGAATGTAGTCCCAGGTCGTTTAGTCTGGAAATATATTAAATCACTATATTCGAAGAAAACTATTAAATAAGAAAACTAAATAAGAAAAACAACTAAATAAGAAAACTATTACTCTTTCATAAGAAGAGTACCGCAAGGGGAATAAATCTTGCTGGATTTATTCCATTTCTAAAACAAATATGGTGGAAGGGTCGTAATAGTCTCATTCCGTCTGAGAGAATGAGACGCATAGTCTACAATTTTAGCAGATTTTATTTTATGTTTCTGTTTGCTTTAACGTCGCTTTTAAATCATTTTTAGCTATATCATGCCGAGGAAATGGGAGCCAAATGTCTTTTCTAAAGGCATACCGAAACAGTCAACTGGGTGGATACCGAAGCCGCAACCCTGGGATTACGAGTCAGACTCTCTACCAACTGAGCTACCGCGACTCAATGGATTTTCGTTGAAATACAAATAGTTGTTTCATTGGAGTAAAAAGCGACGTCATATTAATTACCTCATAATTTAATAACCACGTAATTTCCAACTGAACAATAGACGCTGATTTGACAAAAACAAACCACCTTAACTAATGAAGATATAAAGTAATGATGTCACAAATCACATTATGATGTAATAAAATGCAAAAGAGTAATGTCCAAGGGATCCGAATGAATTTCAATATTTGTCTTTATGTTAACTCAATTGCGGTTTTGTTGAAAACATCCATGATTTTCTTCTTCTAATGCAAATAATATTAGATCTATGCTACTTTTACAAATAAAATTGGGAAATTCAATTCGAATCCGGCTTAGTGCATGCTTGTTTGAGCCCCTTTTTAATCATAGGTACAGTGATGCATTTGCCTATTGTTAATATAACCTATACGCATACTTCTGAGCATTAGCACAATTGTGGATATATATATATATATATATATAAGTTTGAAACGGGTTCCAAAATAGCCGAGGATTTTATTTTATTTTCCTCTTTAGTCGCTGAGACTTTGCTATTTTCTGATTCAAAAGGAATAATTGTCTGAACAACTAAAACTTAATCGCTACCAAATGTATTGAAAAAATTATATGTCCGCAATTCTCAAAGCGACAAAACCCAGCAATAAGGTGTATATAATAGCCACCGAGAAGGAAATGGGTCACGTGTACTTACAAGCATTATATTGTCCGCCATATTAGTATTGCAAACATTGATCCATATTCACTTGAATTTAGATCAACCTTATATACATATATGCACCTATTCCCAAATTGACTACTTCACAAACACCAAACTATAATGTAAAAATGACATATCTATCCATTGAAATGTTTTAGGTGTATATGAATAGCGAAGACATTACGAATTCAAATAAAGATAAGAAATGCGGATTTACCTTACAGTGTTGCTACCTGGATTGATCAGTGTAGAGCATTTCCCAGTTCGGCGTGGCTGCACCTTTCAGTTTGAACTAAATGACACTTTACATGCATACTACTGTTTGCGGTTTCATTGTACATACTTATTTGGTGTCGACTGCAAAACAAATTACACCAACGTGTATAAAGAGCTACTGACGGCTGAAATGTTGAAATGAAGTACTCCTTGATCTGAAGAAATCTAAAGAACCCAGAAGAAACGTACGATCTTTGTTAGGCAACCCGCTACCCTTGCGTTTTTCGGAACCAGGGATCACACCCAAAGTCTTAGAGGTGCAAAGAGAACTTTTTCCTGTTGCATTATCCGCGCCTCATATGGAGGGATAGATAGGAGCGGGTGAATGAAATAAACAAAAGTTTATTCTCACCTGCAGTGTTATAATGACATATAACTTTCTGTCGCGAGATAGGAAACTTTATTTGTTAGAGTACACATTGTAATATTATCACAAAGTTTCCTTCATGTACGAGAAAATGAACATCCTTTTGGGAAGATTGATTGAGTATGTCTGTATTTGTGTATGTAAAGGGTTTAACACCATATCAGCACAATCCTGGCTGTATAGCCCCAAGCAAAAGGTAGGTAGCAAATATTTTAAAGGGACAACCTTGACAAAATCTTGAGGCAGATTAATCGTCCTACTCAAAAGTAAATATTACCATGAGACAAAAGAGAAAAGGTAACAATTTTGGAAAAACTCAGAAATAAGAGAAAGAAAATAAATACAAAGCAAAGATAAAGGCGCAAAAGGAGTAGAATCCTTAAAATGCAAAGTCAAAAATAGTCTATATAAATCACACTCTTTCAAATGTGTAAGACCTCAGCTTCAACACCACCATCACGGAAGGCATCAAACAACAAACAGGTTTCCTCAATTAGACGCTCTAGCGACATGCAGAAGGGAGCATCGTGCCTTTTCTACATCCCGAACCCGCAGGGGGAAAGGCTGATTGAAGAAAAGATGTTCGGTTTTCATGAATGAAAAGCACACAAAAAGACGTCTCGTTTCAACACATGCTTATGAAGTAGTGGAATTATCGAGCCCTAAACAGAAGAATGATTGATATACACAAATACATATTGCTTTCTAATGCTGTGGTTCTTTGTTTTGAACGTTAAATGAACACTTCCTTCAATAACTGTTGTACAAACTAATTATCGAGTAGAAATTCCATTATTAGCAGCAAATTGTTTCAGAGCTGTTCCAGACAATTATTATACACATGTAATTTACCTATATTGTAATTGAAAAACTTTAAAATGTGCATCTAAAGCAAAAGCTTCGTGTTCGCCGCAAAGGTACATGAAGCTCTTCTTAAATAGATTCAGTCTGTTTTGATCAAGCAAAGACTCTCTTCCAAATGACTCTCTCTCTCTATCTATCTATCTATCTATCTATCTATCTATCTATCATACATACATACATACATGCATACATCGATACATACACACATACAGACATTATGCGGAGAAGAGGACTAACAAGTGGGAAATTAGATTTTTTCTTTTAAAAATGTGTATTCGTAGGTATATAGTGCAGTTGTCGTCGTCGTTGTATCGTTATCATCCTCAATTAGCATCACCATCATCAAAATTGCCATATGAAAACGGAATAGCTGAGTAACAACACGTGATGAGAGTCAACATACATGCAAGGACACAATGCATGCGAGTAACATATATAATACAGGATCCACATTTGAAAAACAAATGTTTAAAATTAACTACTCATATACGGATGTGACACTATTGTTATTTGTAGCATCTATTCCAAACATATTTTTTTCAAAAAATACGACACTTAACTGAGAGCAAAATACTAAGAGTATGATCAGTAATGCGTCTGAAGTGTCCAGTGTTATGGGCTCCAAACTTTTTATTTCATTCGTGCACAACTAGTTATTCGTTTTATTGGTAAAACAATATTGTAATACATACAATACATTCACAAAAATATGACTTTACATTAATGAACAAAATTTCTCATCTTCATTGTTGAAAACGACAAAATATTAAACCTGAAATAAATGAAAATAGATTCAGTTCACTCCATACCACAGGTGGACGAATGAAGAAATATCCCCGCCAAGTATAGAAATGGAATTATGCTTGCTAATGCGGTTTTCAAAGAACAATTAAAAGACTTAGAAATAGATACATGTTTTGTGTTTGTGGTTGATGAATGATGTTCAGTCTTACTTGGCAAGTAATCCTCATAAATGCCATATTTTGGGGTAAAATCAATTTTTGGAAGATAATAAGGTCTGCAAATGTAATCAGCTTTTAGTGAATTGTTTCCTGTTTCTGTTGTAGTCATTTTGCAATCATCCCGTGACTGTAGCATGCTATGTATTCTTTCATCCTCCTCTGTAACCACGAGATCGGGCAACACCTTCGGCATCATCAGAGGCGGTTCGTGATCTGGGTCAAAGCGATACCTGGTGAAATCCGTCACGCCTTCCAATCTGAGGTATCCTTTATCAAGAATACACTTGCTATTCAATCAAAAAAAATTAAAACAGAATGAATGCGAATAAATTATTATTTTTTTATTGGATCATTCGCAATTGCATAAATTCTAAGTGATTTTATTAGCAATAGGCATTGTCCCTTGATGCTTAAACGAAGATAAGAATAAAGCTGATTTACAAGAAATATCAGTTATTAACCCCAAACTGTCTGAATTAAATAAGCGGTATGTATGTATTTATGTATATATGTAGGTATGTAGGTAGGTAGGTATCAGAGTGTAACGAAACATCAGCACAATAATGGCCATATGGTGCCATTTAAAAGCAAAGTTCTAAAAATGCAACAAAAAAAAAAAAAAAAAAAAAAAACAAAGAGAGAATTATAGCAAGAACAAAACACATTTGAAAGATAAAACCCTCCAGACAATTATAAACATTAAGTACAGCAAGATAAAGGATAAAAGATAAAGATGTTAAAACAAGAAAAGGACAAACGTAGTACACCTAAATCCTAAAATGAAAAGAGTTTTAATGTAATTAGAAATCGAGCTTTCAGAAGACGGCAAAGGTCGCCTGCACATATATAGACTTAAACATACAAGTACTCGGAACACACTACGGCCTATCCGCCAATGATAGAAAAAGCACATCCTTAAACACAACAATTACTACCATTGCATATACATGTACGTTGTTTATGAAATGATGTCACGTGACATCAAACAGAATCATAGTGTTTATGTTGTTATGTTGTTATGGGTTTAACGCCATTTTTTCAGCACATGATAGGCTATACATGGCGGCCAGTATATTTGGTGGAGGAAGAACCCAAGAAAACCCCGAGAAGAACCACCGACCCACGGGAAGCAACTGACAAGCTTTCTCACATACCCACGTTGGCCCAGGCCAAGACTCGAACCCACGAGGGCAGAGGTGAGATGTCAGTGATCTGTAAAGGCGAGAGCCTTAGATCACTCGGCCACCCGGGGCCCCCATAGAGTTTATTACAGGCAACTCGACTGATATGACGTATTCCTTGCCACAAAATTCCCAAATTGCTGATCTAACTGGAAAACATTTTTGTTAATGAACCTGTGCAAATAATTATCTAAAAGTATCATAATACTTTTGACGTAGTTCTATTTAGCCTAGCATACTTAATCGTGTGACTCAGATCTCCGCCAATTACAGGCGATTTTCGCTATTTGTGTATTGTATCACTCCATCGAAGTATACCCGAAATGGAATTTTGTTCTTTGGTACCCGGCCTAAATTGGCAAGCCGATATCAAGGGCGGGTAACTAGTAAAATCTGGGAATCCCGTGTGGTTAGTCAGCGACATCATTCCCGTAACGGCTAGTTCGGAACCTTCGCCCTGAAGTGCTGTGATTGGTTGATAGCTTCACATCCACAGGGCATCATGGTAAGAAAAAGTACTGAGATTCTATACTTTTCCTAAGACGGAGGGTAATGGTTATATGCGGTCTCACGAGCACCGGAAGTGTAACACAGTTATCAGCGAATTGAATTTTGTAGAAAATCCACGAGGTGTTTCGAGTGTGCATATACTTTCTTTACCATATCATGTGCACACCATCCACCATCACAGCATTAATTACGGGTAACTCGACTGAGATGGCCTATTCTTTACCAAACCATTCCCAAAATTCTTTTCTCGAGCATGATATCACCAGAGAATGTTCTTTTGATGAACCTCTGCAAATAATTCCAAAAAGGTCTCACAACGCTTTTGACATGGTTTTATTTTGCCTAGCGCACTTTAGCGTGTGACAGAGTTTTTCGCCATATTCCGTCAATTTTCGCCTTTTTACGCTGTATCACTCCATCGAAGTATTTCCGAGATGAGTTATTGTAGAAGAGCCACTTACAACATTTCAGCCAATAATATAATACTTGTCGCACAGTCTTTACATCCTCGTCTCTTCAACTCTGTGAAAGAGACTTTGACTTTGAGGTAATCGTAGTGATACTTCCCAAATTAGTAAGTTTTTGGCCAACAAACATCAGGCTACATGTGAGAACAAAAGATTCTCTTAAAACAATAGGTGTTGAAAATAAAACAGTGCACAAAATACCTGCACTTTTAATTTTATTATTATTCCTGCAACTTTATGATGAAAAAGTTAAGAAATTATTCGGTTTTAATATCCTGAAACTATCGCTTACTTTGCGGCTTGAGGTTACTTCAAAATGGCCATTATTTACAATTTTGTATAGCGTACGATGGAAAAGACCGAGAATGTTCCGAATGACTCCTCAAAGTGGATTATCTCCCTTGTTAAGGATAATACCATTGCCACAATGCTGTAAATTTTGTGACAAATTCTACCTGGAGAAAACCGTACGCCTTGATAACTGCATCACACTCAATTTATATTGTTTGTTCTATAATTTTTTTTTTCTCTACAATGGCTTTGATGCAGAATGTGGTAATTTTATCTAATACGTAGGAGGGGAAAATCAGGAATTCTTTACTTGTAGAGGTGAGGCACATGTCTGACAACGTTACATAGTAGCACACGGCATACGTCATAATTTACAAATAACGTTACAAAGAAGCGCATGTGAGCCTCTATACATAGTCTGGTTATATATCCCTTGTTTATGAATAGATTACAATATGTGATTAGAAAAGAAATGTACGTACCAGTCTATGCGCTCGAGTTCTTATGCGCGGACAGAATGGGCTGTGAGGAACGTGCAATAACAGGTGTATATTTCCTAATGCTAATGCAACGTCTCCGCCAATGACGACCACGACACCGGGGGGATAGTATAAGCTATCCTGCACGTAGTCGAAATTATATTCTGCTATTCTATTATGCTCTCTAAAATATTTTATCACACACAAAGAGCATTAGACATGTATAATTCCATCAAATATTTTGGAGTTTTAAGCAAGAAAGAGGGAGTTTATTCAGAATCAATCTTGATCTACGGCCCATACATTCTTTACAATAATAACATTAGTATGCACCCTCCAATCTTCGCGGCACGTAAATGTTTGCGCTATTGATATGCAAGCTCTCCACGTACCTTTATCAAAAATTTTAAAACATGCATTTATTGGCTTCTGTAGAAATTAATAAGGGATTTCGATTTCGAGCCACGAAGTACAGACTCCATAGAAACCCTATGTACCTGATGTCTCTATATCTTTTCTTTGTTGACACGGGAAGCAATCATCAAATTTTCGCGGTATTAAGCATATTTAATACTTCGAATCAGTTGGCGATATTTTTATAAATTTAGTGTTATCTGGAATATTGGAAACATTGGCAAATTATCAACTTATTTCGTCACGCAACACCTAAAATAAGTTCATAAATAAATTTGAAAATATTTTTACTGTAAATGGACTGAATTAGTCAAAATAAATGTTATTACCATAAGACATAATTTGCTTCTCAATTTTAAAGCATTTTCCCTTTAATTGTGTTTAGCTTGAAAGTTAATTGTTATATTTATTAGTATTGCTTTAATTTATATCAGGTAGATGTTCTGTGGGAACGTCTTCGTGTCATCTGTTGAGGTATCTTCACTATCCAATGTAATTCTCTTGCACCTTTTCTAATTCCTGACGTACTTGGTTGAATATTGCCGTCAAGTTTATACAATTTCAAGGATTCATATC
Organism: Margaritifera margaritifera; assembly: GCA_029931535.1. NCBI lineage: Eukaryota > Metazoa > Mollusca > Bivalvia > Unionida > Margaritiferidae > Margaritifera > Margaritifera margaritifera. The sequence goes on along the minus strand of JAQPZY010001666.1, from coordinate 2,549,091 downwards.
TTTGTTATTGAGTTTATCTGTTTCGTATTGACAATACTTTTATGGTTGTATATAATAAATAGAATATCGATTTGATTCTACACACTCAAAAAGAAAGAGACAGACAGGCATGCAGACAGACAATATATAATTTATTAAGGAACTCATTGATATTACGAACATACAGACTGACAATCAGATATATACATGTTGATAGATACATACATATTAATATATATATATATACACAGACACACACACACACACACACACATATATATATATATATATATATATATATACATTGTATGGCATGCATTGATTATATAAATCATAATAATCATCATCATCAATGCCAATACAGTGAAATAATGTATACAGTAATTTAGCATACATCTTGGGTCCTAAGCGTAAAAGAGAAGACTTTGGTCTATATGGTTATTCCGCCTTTGCAGTCGATTGCGACACATTGGTCAAACTCTAAAACTCTCCCCACACAGCCGTACAGCACATATCTTTTCCGTATGGAGTTCAGGGAAGTTGAAAAAGATCGTGAAATGATTGTGAAGTAAAAAAATTGGTTTGTGAGCATTTGTTTTCTGCGACACCGTCATAATCAAGGAATGCAATAATATTCATTAGGAACCAGTACAATTGCAAATTGGTCATTACGATGTGCGCGTCTAGCGTTAATATTGGATGCATACCAATGTATATTTTTGTTCAGTACACTAGGACCTAATAACTATTGTAATGAATGCTCAAACTGTCAAGGCAAACTTGCTGAAATAGAGTAGTTTGCAGTTAATCAACACATGCCAGTGGATCGTAAACTATTTAGCAGAATTTTATCAAATTTTCCCCGATTCAATTTTGAATAGAATTTTCTTGACTATCTCTACTACTTGATAAAACTTCAGTGACACTTTTAATTTGTCCCACCTAGATACACCCTTATCTCTGTCTATATATCTATGGACACTGAAGCATTTATATACCCCAAAAATGCAATTACAATTACAACTGTCCTAATTGAGATAAATAAACAATATAGGGGAAGGAAATGATCATATTTTATCAGTGATTTATTTCGTTCCCTTTCATCGTCTATGATTTATCCTTTGTCGTTTATGGCAAACCCATTTAGCGTTTATTATGTATCGTTCTGCAACTTTTCACACATAGTGCTTATCGTTTGTTTTTCGTTCGTTGACCGTTTTCTCCGTTGGTTTATTATTCCATTTGCATTTCTGAGAGGTACATATATGTTTCAGTGTTCAGTGTTTATATATATATATATATATATATATATATATATATATATATATATATATATATATATATATAATGCTATGACAAGAAATACCGCTATTTTCGTCCACGTGTCCAAGTGTACAAAACTCTATTTACACAAGGGGCCACGACATGCACCCATTTACTTCCTTTATGCAAGCATACGCTGATCATCACAGGGTCATATGTTTGTTTTACACACTTAAATCTTCCATTATACAGCTTACATCTAATATACGAACAGGTATGCTAAACAGTTTTTTTTTCGTTTGGTAGGCTTTACATCAGCCGAAGAAATAGATATTTCTGGTGATCAATATAGTAAACAATACTCCTGGTAGTATGTCTGGCCTAGGTTGAACCAAACTTTCAGAAAGGAACAGGTGCACATTTATGCAAATGGTGTGCTAGCTGCACTTGGTCAACTAGCTACCTATGTTCTCGATAGAAGTTATTATAGAGAATTACAAATATACACCAAACAGAGAAGGTAGTGCTATCCTTGGATCCTACAGGAGAATGATTGCAGATATAGTTCTGCATGCAAATATTATTGCACAAACTTGATAAAATTAAACAATAATAAAATCTGTGTGTGTGTATATATATATATATATATATATATATATATATATATATATATATATATATTGTCACAACCCCGCTACCGTATTATAATAATACTGCAGATCCGCTACGGTATTATAAATAATACTGCAGAAGGTGTGCAATGCCGACTCTATAAATACATATAACAACTCAAGGTTGAATAGATAACAATTTTATCAAATATAAGAATCAATTCAATAATTTCATGGACATAAATCTTCAATTTCAAATTTTCCATAATATCTTGGACGTAAACTTCAGTTCAATATATCTTGATACAATAATTGGCCGGATTAACCAAATGCCCATTACACTTTAATTCGTCATATGGAAGTTAATGTTCTATTGTGAGAGAGTCTCTGTTCAGTGAGTTGTCCCGAGTACTCATCAGTTCTAATTTCTCTTCCTTCCTCCTTCGCACCATGGGAGTTTTTTCGGCTTCCTTCGGCCTTTCTCCCTTCTGTCCTCCTCCCTACTCATTCCTTTTTATTCTCTCTTTTTCGTCACTGCGTACACCCTGGGAATCTCTCAGCGCCGACTCTCACGGGCACCCTGGGATCTTCCTTTTAGAAGCTTGTTTTACTCAATTCAAATTCCCTTCTTTTTACGAGTTAAGTCTCGGAGTAGCTTGTAGCTAGAATTTCCGCCTCAACATAAGCTTTCCGCTCTACTTCAGACAATACCTCTCTCCCCCTCGAGAATTAGCAGCGCACTAATGTTTCTCTCTGCGTTTTCGAATAAGAATGACGCATTTTCCTGCCTAAAGGGTTAGTCCCTCCCACCGGTAGATTTAGCTTCTCTCATCCCTAATTGGTCGACACGCCTATCGTTTGATTTTCTTTCCGCCTTGGTCCAGGTTTCTTCACACCTTCTTGGCGCGCCACGGGGTATCTGGCCCGAATATGGCCTTCGGCAATAGCCCCGCTACACAAGGATTAAATACCTTTGAAGCCAATTCGGAGATACAAAATCACGTAACTCCTAAGTCAGACGTCCAGCCTACATACTATTATTTCCGCAAAATTCTGCCCTTCAGTTCGTTGCATATATATATATATATATATATATATATATATATATATATATATATATATATATATATATATATTAATGTTAACCAAATATTCAGACATTTTCAAATGTACGTAGTGCTGAGATACATGACTTCGTTCAAGCATTACATTTAGTTTTCAATTTGCATGAGCCTCAGGCAGAACAGAAAGAAGACTCAGATTGACCTTGTTGTCCAGGATGCAGATTTGGACACAGAATCTTATTAAATTCCAGATAATTAACAGAAAAAAATAATGAAGTCATAGTCGAAGATATGCTGTCTATCAGATTTGTTTTACCTCTTATCTCATCTTAAATACAAAGGTTTATACTTTCAGCCTGTAAAGCCTGCACAGCTTGTTAGCAAAACTAAATGATAAAATATTTTATTTTATGCTAGGCCGTGACTTACTGGATTTTCCAAGATAAATAAATTTGATAATTTCCTTAAGGGAATTACCAAAAATATTTTGTCACTGCGGTCAATAGACATCGATAACAATATGACCTAAAACTTTGATGCGCCATTTTAACCTTTGTTTGGTCTAATGGTATGGCCACCGCTCACGCAGGAGAACTTGGATCAAATTCCATAATGTGCTTATTTTTATATAATTTTATTTGTTTGTTTTTGTTTATGTGCCATTTTTCTTTAGGAAGGAATATTATGTTACAACTGATATTTTCTGTGCGAATATACACAAAACTCAGCAGAACATACATAGTAAATAGCAGACATTATCGCGCGGGATACCGTAAGAAATCTGCTACTTCAATCTGTTATACATATTACTAACCAATATGTTTGAGCATAAAATAAAAAGAAAATAGATTTTCATTCACTCGGTGAAATATATCTGCTATTCACTCTATAAGGGCAAATAGCCTCTATGTATTGATAAAATTATATTTTACAAGTAATTTTCATTGCCTATGTAGGGCACCTGAAACTTCTTAAGCTCATCAAAAAGTTCGGAAGGCATGTCGCCCTTCACAGTTAGATGATCTGAAAATTGTATGCAATTTAGTAATTTTCATTTTTGTACCCCCACTGCTTGTCTAAAAGCTATCTTGTCAATCCTGTTGTATGGCCGTCAACTTCTAGAGGTTCATTGAGTGTTCCTGAACAAAACAAACTCAAGTAGACAAATGAAATTTAACATAAATATTTTCATGATCTATCACGATGCAGATAGTGACACCCACTACTCACTTGTGAGCAGGGGAGTAAGAGAGAAGCCCCGAAAGCTACGTGGATCCAGATATGAAGGCTTGCTACGCATCAACACAGTCAGCATGAAAGAAGTTCGCAGAGACCATTGAGCAGGTTTTATCTGAAGAAGGCCTAAAAGGGAATGTTGATGAAGTCTGGAAAGCCTTGATCTCAGTTATCTACAGGTGAGCCATCACTACATTTGGTAAAAACAGAACTCACAACAAAGACTGGTTTAGGATCGAGGCAGACAAAATGGTGCCAGTGATAAAGGCAAAGAATGATGCCTACATAGAACACATCCTAAGAAACACTTTGGGCTTTCAAGTCGGCGAAGAGTGCGGTGCGGAAGACAGACATGCACTGAGCAAATAAGTTACTAGGCCGATCTAAGCGAGGGAATACAGACCGCATCAGACGCAGGAAACATCCTCGCCATGTATGACCAAGAAGACCCTTGGCCCTACTATTATCAAAGTTGCCCCATTGACGGCACTGGATGGCGAGGTGACCACCGACAAGAGCAAGCAGATGTCTCACTGGGTGGAAAACTATCTCGAGCTGTACTTCCGCGAAACCGACATAACCCAGCTAGCGCTTGACGAACTGGCAGACTTACCTGTCATGGAGGAGATCGACGAGGTGCAAACAGTGCTCGAGCTCAACCGAACCAGAGATTCCTTGGCAAGCGGAAAGACGCCTGGTAAGGATGAAACTCCAGACGAAGTGCTCAAATGGGGAAAGTCTAGCCTGTTACCACATCTCTATGACCACCTTCTCATCTGTTGGAAAGAAGAAGTATCCGACTATTCAAGAATAAAGGCGACAGCGGGGACTGCAACAACTACAGCAGCATTTCACACTTCAGTATTACAGGAAAGACTTTTGCAAGGATCATCTTCAGGAGAATCCAACGTCGCGCAGCCCGAGTGCCTCCGGAGGCGCAGTGTGGCTTCAGAACAGGCAGATCAACAGTGGACATGATCTTCTCCCTACGCCAACTGCAGGAGAAATAACGAGACGTCGGGAACCACTCTACATTGTCTTTGTCTGCCTCAGACGCAGAGTAGGACTCTTTGATAATATCGGCCTCCCCCCTCCCGGAACTCCTCAGCCTGATCCGTTCATTTCACAATAGTATGCGCGGCACGGCATTAGTTTGATGGCTCTAATTAAGACAGCTTTGATATCATGTGTAGTGTGAAACAGGGCTTCGTCCTGGCACCAACACTCTTTGGCATCTTTTTCTTTGTACTCCTTAACTATGTATTTGACGCGGAAATGGAAGGCGTCTACCTTTATACGAGGTCCGATGGAAAAATATACAACCTAGCCTTGCAAAAAGCCAAGACTAAAATACAACACATCCTGATCAGAGAACTTCTGTTCGCAGATGATGCAGCACTGATTGCCCATGCAGAAATCCTGCTCCAGAAACTGATGGACTATCTCTCTGATGCATGCTCCATGTTCTCCCTCACTATCAGTATCAGCATTAAAACGGTAGTCATGGGACAAAGGGTTGCACAGCAGCCAGCAATCACCCTCTGTAGCATTCCCCTGCAGGAAGTCAGCAAGTTCTGCTGCCTAGGATCTACAGTAACCGACAGCCTCTCACTTGATTAGGAGATCAACACCCGCATTGGAAAGGTGGCAACCAAAACGCGCCTGAGATCAAAACAGACTTACTATTAAGACTAAGATGCTGCTCTATCAAGCTTGTGTTCTCAGTAACCTACTGTATAGCAGCCAAACATGGACTACCTACAGTCGCCAAGAGAAGTAATTCAAAATCTTCCATCTCCGCTACATGCGTCGCATTCTTGGTACCACACGGAAGGACCAGATTACCAACGCTGGCCTCTTTGCCCAGATCAAACTATTAAGCATTCTGGCACTCCTTAAACAGAGACGGCTGCGCTAGCAAGATGCAAGATGGACGCATCCCAAAGGCCATGCTCTACAGCGAAGTTGCCAATGCCAAGGGTCCAGAAGGACGCCCAATACTCCACCTTAAAGATCTCAACATCGGCATCAACGAATGGGATTAACTATCAAACAAAAGAGGCAATTTTGGACTGGGGTGCAACATCATGACAAACAGTGGCTGGACCAACTACACAGCAAGCGCCAACACAGGAAGATGTGCGCCAATTAGGCTCTACCTATCACATAACACTGCTGTGTCATTTACGACAGGCCCTATCGATCAAGGATATGCTGTTTTAGCCAGCAGAGAAAATGCAGCAAAAACTAAAACGTTATCACCAACGTCTATTGCATATCCATCGTCTTACGCAGACAGTTGGATGCCAAAAGCAAAATATAAATATTTTCATGCACATATTAACGATCTTTTTACATTTGTGTAATTATTCTCCTATACATTCATATTTCTGATAAGTTTGAAACATAAACTTTTTTGAAAGAAATATGCTGCCAATAAAGTTATGCAAAACCCACTTGAGGTAGATCATTTAGACTTATTAGTCATGCTTTTATGCCTTTGTATAAGGCGTAATGTGAGTTAAATTCTATAAAAGCCCTTTCAAAGAATTGTTGTGGATGTGAGGGTATACATAGTTTGCTAAGTTATTTTTGTAATCTTTAATTGTAGATTTGACTCTTTTGCCAGTAGTGGGGCATACGTGTTTCACAAACACAAAGTAAATTTGTTTCTTTACCCTTTTCAATAATTTTTAACGTTTTCATGAGGTTGTAGGAATATTATATCATGACATTAAGCAATAACGTTGTACCAACATTCCAACAAATTCACCTTATCATGTTGCCACAACGCAATGAAACAACGTTGTTGGGTTCAGTTCTTATTTAATTGTCTGGTTACTGTGCATGAACTCGACAGAACCGTTGAAGTATTTATCATCTGTTGTAACTTTCACTATTATTTCTATATTTCACCACAAAAGCATTTTCAAGTATCTATTTTGTATGAAACATGATATTTGTGAGAATGCTGAGCCTGTATAGCTTCTGAGAGGAGCTACTATACGGGTAATACTTAGCATCTAGGCCATTATCCGAGTATTATCATCATAAGAGAAACAAATGCAATGAGAATTGATATTTTCCTGATTCTACATAGTGTGGCGTAAGCGTACATTATTGTGATGTAAGGCTTGATCATATGTAATGGAGTGAGAAATTGTTTATTTTGTCGTCAAGCTGGAAAATGTCCTTAAAATAGATGTCAATCATTTTATAATATTTCAAAGCTCCATATTTTAATTAAAAGAATTGCAGAATACTTGTATATTTTTCAAACATTGTACATCATCTTTAGAAGCAACAACTGAGTCGGCTAGTAATTTCAAATTATATTCACCGCGACACCTTGCTTAAAGTGAAGATAGCATCCATCGTTCTGAAATGAAAAAGCATATTCTCAACTTTGTTTCGTTCGACTTTATCTATATGAGATTAGCTAAATATATTGGACAGAATCATAAATTATATTTTCTTATTGCGCGTTAAATTTGCATTTCACCCTTACAACTCAAAAAAGAAACGAAGTTCTTGTAGCTTATTCTATCCATACTAATAAAAACCGTTGTTTACCTTCAGAGTCTGTAGATCGTTGCTCTACTGCTGCCACTTTGGATATGTTATCTGCCATCATGCCAACGCGCAGGCGAGAAGAGAGCGATCGAGGTATCCAATGGAGTTGACATGCGCAAAACGCAGTATGTGTATGTGAGATGGGTACATACAAATTGGCTGCTGAGCGGGAACATGGAGATATTGATACACATGTAGGGAAATGGTTTAGAATGTTGGTTTGCTTTTTTCCTATTAGTAGCACCAAAGTTGACAAAAACAATACTTTCCCGATGTGTACACTGTGTCCAGAAGCCAGTAAATCTGAGTCCGCACACACTCAGCGTTTCCTAGCTTTGTTCATTTCAACGTGAATGTAAAATTATACTCCTAGTTTTGATCCAAGTGAATTAAACTGTGTTGAAAATTAATATATAGTGTATAATAGGAAAAATATATTGGGTCCTGACATAGTCTCCAACTGCATATGATTTATTTGTAATGGATGAGATCTTTTGACTTTCTTCTGAATACTGAATATTAGTGGCCCCAGATTTTGGAAGCATAGCTCAAAATTATTGTAATTATGCCATGAAAAAAAATTAAAAATAGAAAACTACTGAAGCAGCCAAACTTACTCTGATATCTAAAACTTCATTCAATAGATTACTGGGCCTGAGCAGTCTATCTATATTTTGAGTTAAAAACTAAACACTTATATTTATGCAAGGAGAAACATTCAATCAACTGGCCACTAAAATACCACTTTTTAGCTTCTCTCTCTCTCTCTCTCTCTCTCTCTCTCTCTCTCTCTCTCTCTCTCTCCGTTAAACCATTCCTGAAAACAATTAGGTTTGTTTAATCTATTTGCATATCGGAATTTTCACAACGCCCATCTAAAAAATATATTCCTTTCTGCAATACAATAACACTTACATCATCGACATATAAAATAGCATATACAGGTATCGGAACACTAATTATTTTACAGGAAACGAAATTGATTGATAATGTTTTTTTAACATTGAATAATGATAAATTTATATTTACCTCTTTTGTTCGGAGTCACTGGCGTGGAGATCAGCCTGTAAATCTTTGGTTTTAAATGACCGTTGGAACTTGTATTGCACCGAAACGTCCTCTTTATCAATACCAGAGTGTGAACTTGGTCTTTTTGTGACAAGATTGTACTTGTCCTCTAAAGGTCTTTTGTACAGTGTTTTTGTGACATTCCTCTCTACACTTTCTCACTTGCTACACCAATGTTATGAGGAATATTTCCTGGTTTGAAGTGAAACTTTTTTCTATTAAGACAATCTTTGATTTTTCTCTTTATTTTTGGCATTTTTGACACTATAATATAACTGTAGTTTATGCTTTGAGTTTCAAAGTGTGAATTAAGTATCTGTTTAGTACATTCTGTACTGTTTTTATTAATTATTTGCACCAAAGGAAGCTAGTATCAGTTTACGGTTTACGGTCTGGCCAGACTCATATTTGGCCTCAGGTTCCTCCAGACCTCTACATTTATCAATTTGTCATGTGACAAGTGATGGAAAATATTATAAACCTGGTTGGTTCCATTAATACTTGCTAATATATGATTCAAGAAAACAAAATCTCCAATGAAGGAAATTTTAGGCAACCAAAATATGATTTTGTACCAGAAATTGGTGTAAACAGGGAGTTCTGTAATTTGATACCTGTTATTACATAATGTTTATAGGTGGATATTTCATGCACGCACATATGAATAGCAGACACACAGTACATAAAGAAAAACATGAAACAAACTATTAAATCAGTGTATTGATTCAGTTATCTACATTTATAATGTATGAAGATATTAAACATTCTTGAAATATAACATTCATCCTTATCATTTGTCGGCATTACATAAGTGTTTGTTATTATCATTTAGTGCGCTTAGAATATCGCCAAAGTTAGTATAGTAATACTTGGTGCCTAAGGTTGTCAATACACAAAAAATGACAAAAATGAATGTTAGGTATAGGTATCGTACCACTAATTATTGTACAGCAAAGGAAGCAGTCTACTGGTGGGGAAATATAAAAAATAGGGTACTAAATCTTTTGAAATCCGCCCATTGGGTAATAAAGCGGCTCAATTTTGTTCCCTTGTTAATTTCACAAACTTCAATCTATGTACTATAGCTGACAAAAAATATTTACCTTCATTTTGATATCCTGTATTTAATTTCCTACTGACAAAATAGTATATGGACTCTTGGTGCGAGGCTATTTTATTAGGTGTAGAAAACGGAGCATCACGAGACTCAAAAACATGCTGCGACACACCGTTTTTGGAGGTTGAAATTTTTTTCTCTAACTGTAATGAATGGATCCATGTGTGATTTGTATGCCAAGCAGGTGAATAATTTATTTTTATTTTGTAATATATTAACATGAAGTTCTATGTGAAATGAATTAGAGGTCCGATCCCAATACCTTCTGTCTTCATTTATAAAGTTATATGAGGATATCTTACTTGTAACTCATGAATGAGATCATTAATGAATAAGGAAAATCAAATTGAGGTAAGTACACAAGTTTGTCTCTGACCTACTTGACAGGAAAAATATCCTTTAACGTATGATTTACATTGATGTATGCCTACATACTACTCAGACTGGATGCAGACGAAAGAATCTCATATACGGTCAGCGATATCCACTTGGCAGGTAGTTTGCTATACTTTTAAAAGTTGCCGGAAAGACAATTAGAATTTTATTTTGCTGTAAAAATTAAAAAACAAAAACATAAATGTTTCAATCGTGTGAAACGGAACGGGTGGGGGTGGAGGATGAAATGGCGATCATATGATGTCAAAAAATAGTGTTAGCTTTTTCCGTCTGTGGAGATACGAAATCGGGAAACGCTAATTGCTGGTGTCCGTATGTTCTCTCCCATTTTTATGTATGAAATATACAACTTATATTTAGCACTAACGTTTAAAAGCCAGAATTGTCAACAGATTCATCAACTTTTTAGTGGTTCTAGTTTGTATTTAAATTTAACAGGTTTCCTTTTTTGTTTGTTTTCCTTTGTTTTTGACAACATTGATATGTATTTTACCTATGGTCTGCTAGAACTCATTTTGGTTTTATGGCAATTTGTGGTTGATGCCACTTTATTACGTAATTAGCTTGTATGTTAGGACCCGTGTGCATTTAAACCATGAGTAGTAAGCTGGCTTAATGAATTGGAATTATCAACTTTATGAATTTATAATTTTTATGCTTGTTGATGAACCTATTGACCTCTTAAATATCTTCTTCAAAAGTATACTGTAACTGACTGTAATAGCTGAGTTAATATTCGCATGGTAGTGTAAATTATGTTCTTTGTTTCAGTTGCCATTTTTAGTGTCAACTTTTACAACATGCTTGAATTGGATTTGATTGTTCGTTTGGTAGAGAAATGATTTAACTGATTCTTCTAAGACAGGTTTTGAAACGTAACCAACTTTGGTGTGCATAAACACAACTTCTGAAAGAATCATTCGACCACATAACCTGTCATATATTTTGTTTGAATTTGTTGTAGATTGAGTTCAACATGACTTTCAGGCAATGTTTATATCTCTTGCTCCTGTGTCAAACACTCTGCTTTAAAGCTTTTAAATTCCCATCAACATTTTCCGAGTTGTCTAACAGGCTAAACTCTACATGGAACATTTTTCTTCTGTGAAGTTACCTTCTCGGGTGATTTTTCCATGTTATTTTCATCTGTTTCTTTGCCAGTACTATCTTTAATCTATTTCCAGGGAAATTATGAGTTCAAAGCCAACGTGATTTTAAGGTTACTAACAAATTATTCTACATTATCGTTCAAGTAATTTTTACGTTGCCTTACTTTGGTCAGGCTCTTAAGTTCAAAGTAAAGTAGTAAATTTAGAGCATTTGAAGGTTCGTTAAAAATGAGATAATAACATGGAAATTGCAATATAAATAAAAAAAAGTTGCTCCACATACATAAATGCAAGATCTCATAACTGAGTTTAATAAAGTTGATGGTTGCCGTGAATTCTCCATGAAGGAAATTACGAAGTATTGGATGGAAAAAAACAAAGGCCATTTTAAATATTGAAGAAGAAAAACAAACAAAACACACAGAACACTGGAATCAATGCATGAATGAATACATAAGAAAGCTAGCACAATAATAAAAATGTCACGATAACTCACAAGACAAGAGCTAGATTTTAAAATGCGTTGAACAGGAACATGAAATAAAACACGACCTTGAAACTTGTTGGTGAACAATATGTCGACTTTTATTTTGCATGGCTAAATGTTTTATAGCAGAAAGAAATAAGACCGTGCTATGGTTTACCGCTTGTTACCACTGAGTTTATTTTGTCAGCCGACAGTTTTCTCCAGTGTTCAAAAATATCTACCTCATAGTTGTAATAACATTTGTAATCATTTAGCACATCAGCAGGTGTATGCTCTCCAAATCCCTAAAGTGCCGTTTTGTGTTCTTCGGGTCCATTATCAAGCTTATTTTTAAGGTAATGGTATTATCGCACCTTCAGACATCAGTGTTTATATTTGAAATTAAATATGAAACCTGTATACTGATTTTACTAATACTGGTAGACTGTAATCTGTTAAATCCGCCCCCCCCCAAAAAAAAAAAAAAAAAATAAATAAAATTAAATATATTTAGCATCCAACTGTTATCATCCATTCTTCCCTTTTATGTTGATTCTGTTAGCAGTTCATATCACCATGTGCTCTGTATCTATTTAAAAGACTGATCACTGTCATATCTTAAAGTGTTGTTATATACAATGTTTATCAGCTTCTATGTGAAATAGTTGTTTATAGTGTCGTATGCATTTATCTCTTGAAATATTTGTGCAATGTTTTTGTTAACTGTTGCATTAATCTAAGCTGTATGATGTACAATTATTTCGTGATTCTTAATTTACTTTTTTATGTTCTCTGAATAATCTGTTTCATATTTTGGGTGTATTTGTTATTCTGTTTGCCAAACGATATGTATTTGATCGTCCTACTAGAATTAAATTAAAACCTTTCATCATCAATGAGTTCTGATATGTTATATTAATTCAAGGAATATCCACAATCACTTATGTCTGAATGTGCCACCGCTGATATTGTTGTTACCGTGTTCAATGTAATTCCATCTCTTCTATTTTGTTATATTATACAGTCATCGTGTCCTGACACAAATTTTAATTTTCAAGGCTATGGACCTACTTTTAAAGTATGGCTTTGTTGGTTTGTTGTTACACCACAGCAACACAAGTATGTTATTTAGTGCCCTGGCAATTGGAGTAAAGTGGTATGTCTTGAAACCACATAGTTCGGTTCTGAGTGCAAATTGCGAACTGCCCAACCGCAGTTACTGGCTCCATTTGTCGCCTTTTACGACATACGGGAGCGAGCATTCCCCGAGCCCTCAGGAAGATGGTTGTAACGTGATTTCCCAGTAGCTGAAAGTGGGTGGGAGGGAATCATTAGCTGAAAATATTTTGGTGTAATTTTTAATAGCTGATGGCAGTTGATTGAGTATGAAAGCGGATGGGTGTAAATCTTCCCGAGTCAAGATAGCTAACTGGATATGAACATTCTTCCTTGTAATTCGTCAAGAACCGAAAGTGGATGGTTGGTTTCCACCAACGATGTTTTTATTAATATAGTTGAATCATGGTAATTCATTCTAACATACTGATGGCCAATATGCGTGGAGCTTAAGTTCCATATTTTTTTCCAGAAAGAAACAAATACACCTGGTTAATGGGACTTTACATCCAACTTATTAAAAATTGTATCTATTAAATATTTGAAAAAGATTAAATCTCAGAAGTTCAATACCCTACTGTCGCTTACTGTACAAGACGATACTGTTTCACTCATGAGAAAACTATTTCTCTATGGAGATTTTTTAAATACATGTTTATTAAAGGATATACAAAGTGAATAAACGACATTAATCAGTGTCATGTGTATTAACAATAATAAGAAAAAAGCAACTGACAGTATTTAAAGGGCAACAAAGAATCTTCAAAATGCATATTATCCCTAGTTGAATATCGGTCTATATTGGCAAATAAAAATAGATTTCATGAAAAGACAAACATTTCATTCTAAGCCAAAGGAAAATGATCCAAATTGTTTACACTTAATAACTAAATTTCAAAATTTCACGGGCTTTGTGTATCTTTTCTTTTTGTAATCAATAAAATAATTTCTTTTAGGGTTTTCATATCTTTAAACATTCTTTTACAAAGTTAAGAATATATTTTTATGGCTAGCAGTCTAAATTTTTCCTTTGTCTTTCATTAACGTTTCCACTGTTTGTTCCAAGCCCATATTACCCTTTTTTTCATAGGAAAACAAAACTACTAAGCGCACACACAATTATACAATTGTTCAGGAATTTTTGAAAATCAAAATAATCTGACTTAAAACTGTTAGCACCATCCAAACGATGATTTCTAGTCATGAAAGCTCAGAATTCTTCATTATATATTTACACATCTTATTTTCGTCTAATTTGTGAGACATTTTATTAGTTTATGCTCCACAAACCAGCCTGTTATATATCTAGTATAATATCCTTCACTCCAGGCAACGGTTAGTGTCCATGTTGTTAGTAATAGACGAATATATAATGTGGTACAAATAACGTTAACTGACATTGTGGAATTAGAATTGTCCAAGTTAACTTGGTGATTACATAGGGCCGGCTTTCAATGCTTCCTCGTAGGTTTGTGGTGCTTGTATTGGAGACTGCGGTTGGAATGAGTCCCGTTCAAAACTGTTTGTGGTGGGGTGTTTATCTTGAGTCATTCCAGTGCAGTGCTGAAACGAATAAAATCAAACATTCTATGCGTGCTTTGTGCGACACTTTTATTATCTCAATCTGATTTGTACATGTGAATGAATTAACATACATTCAACTATGCATATGAGTTGATAGCAAACACGCATACTTAAACATTCCAATGTTCAAATTCATTGATAGAGCCATTCACAAAATATAATTTGACTCCACCAGGTGTTTTTCTTTCTTTTGTAGAGTCTCATAGAAGTTGAAACTACTTTCCTTCGTTTGCTGCTAACAACATTTTTGAACGTGTTTGAATTTATTTCTTTCATATAAAAAAAATAAAGATAACTGTATCTAAGGAGTAACACTGTCCAAGTTTTCGGTAGAAAAATAATAATTAGCTAAGAGATATAATAATAATAATAATAATAATAATAATAATAATAATAATAATAAATAGTCCATTTATTTCGAGAGGATCACATATTTGGCATTTGCCGATCATACAGTCCTCTGTAAAGTAAACGTGTAATGAATCTCTTAAGGGATACATTCCTAGACTATATAAATATAACCTCCACAAAATTGCCATGAACTATGTTATATCTAGGAATCTTACAGCTAAGAATATACTAAATATAATGCCATGTATACTTAACATCTAATATATACATTTGTTGCTTTAAATTTTCGATGCAAAAAAGAGAGAAAACTGGATTGCAGTCTCTCGTACCTTCCAATGAAATGAGAAATCTTAACTGACAATACAGTATTCCTATTAAGGCATTTAAATAAATAATAAAACGTTGCACTTGTTAAAAGCACAGTGAAAATTACTTCAATTTTGAAATTAAATACCCCATTTCATTCACATATTTACCATTCTCCTATATACTTTGTAATAAAGGTGAAACATTTTTATCTCACTTATGTCACCATTCAACTTGAAAGAAAGGTGTATCAATTTTCTATAAAAAAAATATCAATTCGTAACAAAGTAACAGAACATAGGTAGGTGAATGAGGTACCATGTACTGAGACGAGTGTCCGTCTGCCTGAAATCCGTACTGTGGAGAAGTCATTGGGGTTGGTAATTCATTAGCAATTAAGCCGTGACGATCCTGAAATTAAATTCGTCCGTTTAATGCACTCGTCACATTAAATATTAACATATATAATGCATATCCAGAGTAATGATGTACAGTAGGTAATATAACTGCGATTGCAACTTAAAGTATTCTAAAAAACAAATGCCACGAATTATTAACATATAAGATCTACATTGTTTTAACTTTAAAAGGTCCATGTCAATGGGGGGAAAAACTGGACCCTAAATAAAAATCAGTCTCTTCTTTGCCGCTGAAGAAATTTTTGTTAGCTTCCCATGAAGTGAGACATGCTAACTGAATATACAGTAGTTTTAGTAAAGACATTTAAATAAACAAACAGTAATAGGTTGCAGATGTTGAAAACAGAAAAAATTACTTCAATCATAAAAATGAGTATACCATATCAGTTACATGTCTTGTTAAGCATTTTGAACTTTGCTATGTATTTTGTAATAAAGGTGAAACATTCTTATAACATTGAAATCAGCATTCAACTTTAAAGATTGGTGTATCACATTTCGAGAAAAATAAAAACGAATGAAAAAATAATTGAATATAAGTAGGTGGACGAGATACCGTATATTGAGACGTGTGTCCGTCATCCTGAAATTTATATTGTGGAGAAGTCATTGGTGTTGGTAATTCATTAGAAACTAAGCCGTTACGATCCTGAAACGATTAAAATCGTCCTTAATGCGCACTTCACATTAAATATTAACATAAATTATGCATATTCAAAATAAAGATGTACATTAGGTCAATATAACTGCGCTAATAGCAAGGATGCTAGCACCTATTTCCAAACACATGCACACATACGCACTCAGAGAACCATGCATTACAATCGGAACAGTATCGAACCATTCCTCCAAAGAAACCTCAGAAATAATATGGTCTCGTTCAATTAGACGCTTTCATGTCTCAGCGAGATCTCGATCATACGAGGGTCTAACAAAATCTGTTATTGATCGCTCATAACGATAAAGGGCACTTCGCTTAACATTTGAACAAGCGAAACTTTTTTTTGCTATCTCAAAATGAACTAAACATGCTTTCTGCGGTCATTCAAGCTCAGATTGTGTTGTAAGCTTAAAGGCAAATCAATAAACATGAACTTGTAAACACACGCAGTTCCAGGGAGCATGTCTCAATCAGCCAACGAAACTTTCAGTGTTTACGCAAAACATGATGTCATCGCATTAGCCAATGAAATGACTTTTTTTTAAAAATCATAAAACTTCGTCCTGGCATTACAAGGAAAACTCAGGGCGTTTTAAGTTGTTTTTCATTTATTTATTTATTTATTTTTATTATTATTCATTTTTTCCACGCTCCTTTTTGGCTGGTACGGGTTTAATTTGGTAAGCCAATATTATTGATCGGTAACCAGTAAAATATCTGCCTCATGATTGGTTTGTCAGTGACTTATTTTGCACAACAGAGACGTCTTTCCCCAACGGCTGATTTTGGAGACTCCCACTCCAACTCTCCCAACTGATGTGATTTGTTGGTAGCTTCACATCGGCGGTGCGCACAAAAGAAACTATATATTGTAATTAATTCTAACTGCCATTAGAATAACCAATTTATTTTTTGTCAAAAATATTTTAAAGCAATGTTGATAAAACCTCTATGCATGTATGAACAGGACAGAAAATGCATATATGTATTCAACTTATAATGGTCATGTACTCAAACCATAGTGGCTACTGATGTAGCGGGTTAGTAACTTTCACTTTACAGTCACATGTTTAAGGGGGCTGAATTCAAAAACAGGTGTAAGTGTTTTGAAAGCTGAAAAAGAAAGAAAAAACATTCTAGTGGCAGATGACACAACACAATATCTTCACCTATTTGTAATTACCATAATGGAATCTGTAATATTTATATCAATTATCATTACGGTAATTATAATGAATAGTTCTGCTGCCACTCATTTCATATCATATGGCCAAAGTAATATGTGATCTAATGACAAAAATGGGTAGATAAATATTAAACTGGTGAAGATTTTTTTCTACAGTTATGCATACACAAACCTTTTTAAAATACACTAACAATTGGTTTTAAACAATTCTAAGGAAACAAGTGATAAATGTAAACATAAAAAGTAGTTGCAACTGGAGAATGTAAAAAGCAGCATTAATGGCACAAATTTCAATCGACGCTGTCGGATTTGTTCGTCGTCATGATTGTAGAAGTAATAGCAGTAACTAGTAATTGTTGTAGTATTTGTAGTTGTTATTGTTGCTTTTGCGACGTCTGCTGTTACTTAAAAATATATACATTCGCAGCAGAATGGTTGGCACTGCCATTTTAACAATATTGATTGGAACGAAAGCACAAGAAGCAGCACAAATATTAGATAGTTAAAAGTGACAGTAGCCGTGGAAGTAGTAGTAGTAGAGGTTGTTGAAATTGTGGTGGTGGTAATAATTGTTGTTTAATTGTTCTTTTTAAGTAGCGGTTGCTGTATATTTGCTGTTGCTATTGTGGTTGTGGTAGTGATGGTGGTAGTTGCAGTAGAAGCAGAAAATGTAGAGGAAATGTAGGTGGAAGAAAGGATCAAAAGACGTAAATGCAAATGATGGATTATTTCCAGCAGCAGTAACAACAGATAATTATGAACAATACCTTACTCTAACACAAAACATGAATAGCAAATGCGGCTTCAAAAGCAAAAGGTCGGAACGATAGCAGCAGCCATATGTGGACCATATATACAATTAGTTGTCGTAGTGATAGTTGTTGGAATACTACTCATGGTATTAGCATATGTTGTAGTGGCAGAAATTTTAGTGATGGTGTTTGCGTAGGTACTTTCAAAAGTAGTCGTTGTGGACATATTTTTCTTGTTTGCTGCATTTCTGAAATGAGATATAGATTGAGAGAGAGAGAGAGAGAGAGAGAGAGAGAGAGAGAGAGAGAGAGAGAAAAAAAAAAACTTTCCCAATTGTCTTCTGACAGTTGATTGTATTACAGTTCTGGTGGGTCGACATACAAACAAACCTTGTTGATCGAGACAGGACTGGCGTTAAGAGAGAGAGAGAGAGAGAGAGAGAGAATGAACTTACCCCCTGTCTCATCACACTTGTTTTTATTACAACTAGGACGGGTCGACAAACAATCGCACTTTGTTGATTCAGGTGGGACTGCCGTTTAGCTCGTGCGTAACAACAACAAATCCAGAGGCCGATCTTGAGTAAAACAAGTGTCACAACACTGTTATGTACAATAAAATAATGTCACATTACCAGATATACAGAGTTGAAAAAATATCTATCTATCTATCTATCTATCTGCCTGAGACAGGTACTCATGAATCAACAAATAGAAGAGAGAATAAATTAAAAAGACAATTCTCCAGTCAGTAAAACATCTTTACAGTATTTATGTAGCTTTATAATTTATCAATTTATACTTATTGTAAAGCGCCTGTATTTTGTACATATCTCACGAATGGATGGATCCATCGATTGCCTTCGGCAAGCTCTTTAAGCTCTTTCTACGCAAAGTATTTATTATTCTTTCATCAATTTCTCTATAATTTTCATATTTTTTCCGATATTTTTGTGAAAGAGGTATGAACGTTTACTTTTAGTTTACTTACATGATAATGGTGAAAATATCCGTCATGACTCCAAAGCTAATGACACGAATGGAACTCGAGCATAAATCTGAAATTGGATATGTGTATTTAGACTTGAAAGCCACAAAATCTGTACATTCTCGTTCGGTAAATGTCAGTTTAGGTAAATGTCAGTTTAGTACAGACTAGTCAGTCACGCTGTCTTTATATATTTTCTGTCCTTTTCAGCCTGGTCGGTGCAATACTGTTCTTGTATATCCATATACACATACACACAAACACACACATATATTTATATGTATATATATATATATGTAAATGTATATATATATATATATATATATATATATATATATATATATATATATATATGCATGAGTGTATGTTATTAACCGCTTTATCTTTGTTTTATATTTGAGGGAATTGAAAGTAACATACTGGTTTAGGCACAATATAAGCCGAACGAGAGGCCTCTGCGGGCTTGAAATAGCTCACTTGGCTGACATTTACCTAATAGGCAAGTGCAAGAGCCTGTTGGCGAAGAAATCTGCGTCAGCAGGAAGTTTTCTGTAGAAATTTCCTCCAATGCTGTTGATTGCATATATTATTAAGGTATATATATATATATATATACATATATATATATATATATATATATATATATATATATATATATATATATATATATATGATGGATGCGTTATACATTATATATATGTGTATGTGTGTGTGTGTACGTGTGTGTGTGTGTGCTTTAAAGGTTGCCTTGATACGGTCCCTGACTGTGCGATTTATACATAGAGTATTGATGTCCTATATGTAAACACAATTCTACATTCACCCTCAAATCCATTACACAAGAAACTGGGAAAGTCTTATATTTGTTTGTTTAGCCTCTTGAAGGATTCATACATCAAGAATCAATTTAATTCTGCTTAAAATATTATTAGAGATGTGAAAACAAACATTGGTCATAATACTAACTATAGGGAAAACAGTGTGTCACAGTGACTTTTTCTAGACATGGTGCATCTGCTCATCAGGTTTCATCAATATGCAAACTTCAACGGTCTAAAGCAACAGTTTGAGCACTGCAATTTATTAAAAGTAACTTGAACGTATTATGGTGATGTAGATTTCAAAATGGGAGCTTGAACATGTATTGTTCAATGGAATTTCCGAATAAACAAATTCGCTGCAGTTATAGACAAACATCAAGTACATGCAAAGTAGACCCTAATGATGGTGCAGTTGTGTATCTTGTAAAGGGGAAGCACATTACAATATCATAGCAATCTATTCAAACTTTGCACAGTCACAGGGACATGAGAAGTCACTGCAAGCTTAAGTTTAGAAAACACAGTCTTATAAAAGAGTTTCCAGCAAAACATCCAACATGCTCAAAGGCATATAAACCATGGGTTACTGTAACCTAATTTGGGTATAGGAGAAACGTATGTCTCAGGATGTATACATACATGAATATTTGCAAATAGCCTGCATAGAAGCTAACTGGATGCATAAAAATATTTATGTTAAAACAAAGATTTTAAATTAGCCAAATGTTTTGGAATGCATTCATCTGGCAGAGCATTAATTGCATAATGCTTACACGTTGGTAAACTAGAACGGATTTTGTTAAAGATAAAAGAAGAAAAGATATCCACCTCCCCACCATGATAATGTCATTATGTGATTCTGGCACTTGATAGAAGGAAATAAAAATTCTAGCAAGGTGAATGAAAGAAAACTTTATTGGGAGTGTGACATAAAAAAAACTGATTTTGAAGGGCAAAGGGCAGAGAAGCATGTGACATATATTGGTGGTGTCATGGGACCATACCTGACATAATTTTCGTCTTGGTGACCTTACACAGATTTCCAAAGGAACTAGTTGACATTTCATGCAAAGGACTTAATATCCATTTGTGTGGAAGATCGGAATACGAGTTACATTGAAATCAGTATACAAAGGACAGACATGGGAACCACTAATGATTGTATATCCTTTAAAGACAGTTGTAATTTATATAGAGTTTTATAAACATCATACACACGAGGCTCAGAGATGTTGTCCTTTAAGAGCAGTTGGATCTATGGAGGTGTCTGCAAGGACAAATGTATCTGTAAGTAGGTGGAAGAATTGAGATAACACGCTTACAAGATAACTAATCCTCTTCAATCATGCACAAATGCCTGTTGCATATATAATCGTGGAACAAAAAGAAAACAAAAAGTTGATTTTTGTCCTGTAATCATGTCTGCAGTCCCCAAATATGTCAAAGTAAAACAAACAAAAAAATGGAAACAATTTCAACAGCTGCTATAATGACGCGAAACCGAATAAAGTCATATGCATTTACAGACTAGCATGCATGCCAAATTCATTTGTCTCCTTCAAGTAGTCTTTCTAAATTGGACTGACAATTTTGTGAAAAAGAACAAGTCCTAAATGTTAAAAAAAATGTAAAAAGGTAAAACATGACCAGGTAAAACATTACGGTTATCGTCTGAAAATCTATTCAGGTGATGTCCATATTATTACAAATATGATTACTAAATTGTATTTGCCTGCCAAAAGTGATTTTGGATAACCATGCTAACAATGTTTTTCTTTAAAATAAAAGTCTCAGATCAAAAACTTAAAAAATCTCTAAAAGATATTAAAAAGATAGGGTTGGAGTCACTAAAACCTAAACAGGTCTTAGGACCTACTCATTATGTCTTAATATCTGATTTGGCCTGGTTTGGCTTAATACTTTTAGATACCTTGCTTATAATATAAAACAAAGCAAGTATGATTTTATTCAAAAAGTTCAATAATGTGCTTAAAAAATGGAACAAATTGCTATAATGACATGAAATTCTAATCGTGTTATGTCCATATAATATAAATATGGTTATAAAATTTCATTTGTAAGCCTCACCTAATTTTCTTATTCTCGCTTACAATGTTTCTGCAGCCATGTGCCTTTCCCGATGTCATAATGAGGCAGCCGTCCCGGGCCGGAATGGGTGAGTATTAAACCCGCAATATTTATATTGCGAGGCAGCAGTTTTATCAAGTGAGGTGCCGCAGCTCCCCTCCTGGATTAGGATGGTGCTGTTTGTAAATTATAGCATGTTAAATGAAGTTATTTGTTTGGATTTATAAAAGTGGAAAGAAAAGTTATATCCACAAGTTCAAGCAGAAGATGTAATACTGTGCAAGAGTAGCATGCTCCTGTGTTTTGATTAGGATTGGTAATTAATGTATTTAGAACATGCTATCTGGAACTATAATGCATTTTAGAACAGTGTGGACTGGAGATTGGGTTGGAACAGATTTGTGTTCACCTTGACTTGAATTTTTGGAAATTTAACCCCACACAGTACATACAATAATTATACAGATAAATCTGTCAATATTCGTCTTTGAGACAGCATTGGATTGAATGCTGTTTCACAAACAATATAGATGGAAATCAAACTACAGAGTGGTTAAGATGCGATAAACTCATCTAAAGTGTCACTATCTTGCAAGCACTGAAGATAATGTTTATTGGGAATTATTATTATAAAATCCAAGAATGGGGGTGGTAATATAATTTCAAAGTGTTATCAGCACATACTATTAGACCATAACTTATCATTCTGTTTGTACAAAACAACAAAGTGCAGTAATACACTTTCTTAATCAAATATGCCTGTAAATTGATTGAATCTATATTAGAAACCCAAAAGGTATTAAAAGGTAAAACATGGATTAATAAGACCTTAGATACCTGATGAATGTGTTGCCCACTTGAACAAATCGAGTAACTGTGATTATAACATGCATATATAAAATGTAAGGTTAAAACAGTACGTTTATTGTGTAGAATTGGGCATGACTAAATTGAATGCATGTATCCCAACACAAGATTGGTTCAAAGTACTGCGTGGCCATACAGATGTTTCTTTTTAATACAACGTGCTGCTCAATTACAAATAATAAATACAGGAAATGCAATAGGTATGAAAATAACAGCTGAATAGGTTGAAGGCAGATAACTAAAAACATGGATTAAATTCACAGGATAGTTTCAGGCGGGTGGGGCAATTGTTTGTTGGTGAAATGCTGCCATTCTTCAGAACTGATTTGCACACGAATTAAAGAAAAGTGAATATACCTTAAGAGCCTTCATTTGGGCAAGATTGGAAAGACTCACTGGTCGAAAATATGCATTCACAGAACAGTATTGGTGAGAGGGTGTGCTAAGGCACCATTTAACGATGTCTTCAATTTGTGTAATAAGCAGAATAGACCACCTGGTTTGAAGATATAGCCGTGGTTAATCCCATCCTAGTTACTACATTGCTAAGTCCATTCAATACATGTCAAGATTACAAGAAATTATAGCAATGTAACTTCGCCTACTCAGTATCATTTGATAAGAAATCACTGACAAATAAATCAACGTTGTCACGTAAGACGATGTACACTTTAAACCGTTGGTCCACTATGAGCATCCTATGTATTAAATGAATGATGAGTTTTGATACTTCATAATTTGAAAATAGGCAATCTAAATTTTATTTTTATTGAGACTGTATGAACAAACGTGTGCTCCAAATATCTTTCTGAGTACCAAAGACCACCATACTGTAGTAGTTATTTTGCCTGAATATTCAGATTTGACATGATGAAAATGTAGACATAAGCCAGTCTGCCACCATTTTGAAATATTGGATTTGCTCGTACCGTGCTCACCTGTGAGTTTATCACAAACGGACTGGAAACCAGGTCATGCCACTAGAAGAAAACGATCTGAACACGCTCGAGTGTTTCCACCAATGATCGGCAGGCACCCCAGAATACTATAATAGCCACCATTGAATATACATGTACCTTCTTTTTCATGAGACCTCGTGCGTACATTAGTCACCATCATAACGTTCATTACGACGACTTATCGATTGATATGATTTATTTATGGTCAAACAATTCCCCCATTGTTTTGCTTGTTTTTTTTTTTTTGTTTTTTTTTTGTTTTGTTTTTTTTTTATAGTATGAACATACCGGAAAATTTTCTTTCGTTTATATACTTAAATGTGAAATATAGAAAATTTTTGGCAAAACATTATTTTGTTTTTTCATTCCTATATTTTCACATGTGAAAAATATATATTCATTTCCATCATTCCTTGCGACGCTTGATTTGATATTCCTACAGAAGTTATACTTGCAACAAGAAAAATGAGTACTTTGTGAGCTAGAACTAATAAATGGAAACTTCGCATCGCTTGTTGTACCACAAGATGAAATATATCCGGTATTTACGCAGAAAAAAAATTATTTTTATTATATACCGAACTTGCTCCTGAATCGAAGCTTAGAAGATTAAACTCTTCTTGCTAAATTCACCTTACTTCTTTGGTTGATCATATCAATATGAGCGTCTTACGACAGCACTAAGATTATGATGACTTAATCTCGTGCATTAAATTACATTATTGACATTTTGTATATTATTTTACTCTATCTAGCCACAAAGTAAGTCCGATTCGGCAATCCATCACAGCTGATTTATCATTGTTATCAAGGTGGTAAGGGGAAATAACTTCATAGAGACGCGAATAGCGTCGAGTCAAATTTCTTCAGGAAATAATAATATCCACATCTGAAAAGTAATACAGTTTCCATTTATTTGTTCTGGCTCACAAAGTGCTCGTTTTACTTCCTAAAGGATAACTTCTGTAGGCACAAACAAGCGTCTCATGGCATGATGGGAAATCTTGTATTTTCACCTATAAAATTATAAGGATATATTCTTCACATATGAAAATATAGGAATGAAAAAAAATTGAAAGTTATTTCACGAATATTTTTATCTATTTCATGCTTAAGTATATAATAAATCAAAGTATTTCCGAGGATTTTGGCATTCTGTATACGGACAATTAGGCAGGCCCAGTCGTTTTTACTTGTGACGTCATAATGTCTACCCGTATATATACACCAAGTTAAAAATAGTAATTGAATAGCCTCGCTAGTGTGGTTGACAAGAAATTAATTTTGAAGGAAATACATTAAGTTACTATATTTGAAGTTCAATAAAACGAGACAACCAAACTGTTCGCAGCAAAGAAAAACAAGATGTCTTTCCCAAGGACACATCGAGGCAGCCGACTGGGTGGATATCGAACCCTCGACACTGGGATTACGGGTCAGACGCTCTACCAACTGAGCTAACAGTACTCGGTGGATTTTCGTGGAAATACCAATAGGTTTTTCTTTGAAGTAAAAGTAATGTCATATATCAACGACCTCGTAAAGTAATGATACGTCATTTCCAACTGAACAGTAGACGCTGATTTGACAACAACGGACTACCTTAATTAATAGAGGATCTCAAGTGGGTAATGATTTAATATTGAATTTATGAAACGAGTTAAATAATTTCCAGCTTTTGCGAACCTTGGCTCGCAAAAGCTTGAATTTATTCAAAGAGTTTCATAAATTCAAAATTAAATTATTACCCATTTGAGATTCTGTTTATCACATTGTTTTTATTTAGAGTGGAAAAAAGACAAAGAAGAACACGTCTTTTCGGCATTTCATTCTGGCTCAGACGATGCACCTTTCAATTCTTGCGAGTGAAAAAATAATCACAGACGCGAATTGAAGCAGTATTGAACAGTTTGATAACAAATAACGTTTAGAAGTGTAATTTTTAATAAATAGCAATTAAAAGAGCAAATATCATTTTAATCAATAGAACATTTGCCTCGAAAAGGATAATTTTTTCAAAATTGAACCGGCGCTGTAAATTCCTATTTTTTGTTACATAGTTTACTTGAAGGTTAGGTCAGCTATAAGGAGTAACTGTAGCGCCATGTGCATGAATTGGTATGTGGCTGTTCAGAACGTTTCCACCGAAATGTTTCCACCATGGACATTCACCAGATACAGTATATGTATTTGGCAGAAGAAAAAACATTCCAGTTGTTGAATATTTCTCTGAAGGTAGTGTTACTGGATGCAAAAACTGTCGTAGATTTAGAAATGTTGCTAAGAATTGAGGAGATTTGTCGATACTGATTAGTGATTTGCATTTACTTGGTTGTAGTTATTAACTCATTGGATGTTTTTGTAACTGGATATCTACATTATTTGATTTCGAAGCATGCTGTGATTATATAACTTTCGGTCAGTCTGGAGACCAGCATTTGTCAAAATTCTTTTCAAAAGAGAGGTGAGTTTATTTACTCCTTTAGGTTGACATTTAAACCACGCTTGTTATGGGATGGGGTACGAGTAACAGGTGTACCCCCAGTAATATATCCATACTCGTAAGTTCGTTTCTAACGAGCCCCTGTTGGTTAAATTTGTCATATTCCGACAGACATAATCTTTTTTTCCCCAATGCCCCTTGGTCAATCGATTGGAAAGATGGCCGCCAGGTTGTTGATAGTAATACTAAAAATAAAAAGGTTCCAGAGGAAGAAGACGAAGCAAGGGAAATTCCCAAGGTCGTAGCCAATCATGGGATTTTTGAAACTAATCAGATTGACAGAAAGTGATATGTTAACATGTTGACAATACAAAAATATTAAAATGCATACACTATATGTAAAGTGTACCAACAATGTGAAAAATGAAGATATCAAATCATGACGTAACAAATCACATCACGATGTTAAAAAAATGCAAAAGAGTTATGTCCAAGAGATCTGAACGAATTTCAAATGTTTTCTTTACATTAATTCATTTGCGTTTTGTTTTTAATAAAATCCATGATTTTCATCTTCTGATACAAATAAAAATCCAGTTCTGCTACTTTTACAAATAAAATTGGGAAAATTGCAGAAAAACGTTTATACAATTCAATACGATTCTTGTTTGAGCCCCTTTTTAACCAGATGTACAGTGGTGCATTTGTTTATCGGCAATAATGTGTAAACACATACTTTTGGGCATTAGTACAATTATGTAAATATATATCAGTTTGAAACGGATTCCAAAATAGCCGAGGATTTTGTTTTTCTTCCTCATTCGTTGCCCAGACTTTGCTATTTTCTGATATAAAAAGGAAAACTTTGCTGAGAAAGGAGCAGTATTGTGGTAAATTTCTCTATTGGTAATAATACGTACACATCAACTTTTGCGCATTTGTACAATTGTGTAAATATGTATCCGTTTGGAACTGGTCCAAACATAGCCGAGGATTTTATTTTCCTCATTCGTCGCCTAGACTTTGCTTTTTTCTCATCCAAAAGGAATAATTTTCTGAAAAACTAAAGCTTAATCGCTACCAAATATATTGAAAGAATGGTATGTCCGCAATTCTCAAAACGACACAATCCAGCAAAAAGGTTATATAATAGCCACCGAGAAGGAAATAGGTCACGTGTACTTTCAAGCATTACATTGTCCGCCATATTAGTATTGCAAACATTGATCCATATTAGCTTGAATTTAGATCAACCTTATATACGTAAATACATGTATTCACAAATTTACCACTTCACAAACACCAACATATAATGTAAAAATGACATAAATCTATCCATTTCAATGTTTGAAGTGCATATGAATAACGAAGACAATAAAAATGTAAATAAAGCTAAAGAATGCGGACTTACCTGACAGTGTTGTTACCTAGATTGATTAGTGTAGACCACTTCCAAGTCCTGCATGGCTGCACCTTATTGTTTGAAGTAAATGACATTGTATATGCATAATACTGTTTGCCGCTTACAGTGTACATAATTATTTCGCGTCGACTGCTAAACAAATTCCACCAACGTGTAAAAAGTATTACTGAAGGCTGAAATCTTGACAGTGAACAATATACCTGCACTTTCAATTTTATTATTAATCCTGCAACTTTATAATGAAAAAATTAAGAAATTGTTCGGTTTCAATATCCTGAAACTATCAATTACTTTGGTGTTGGTGATGATACGTCCAATAGTCATAATGACGTCAGCGAAGTTAATATGACGTAATGACAACCGGGCTTGAGGTCACTTCAAAATGGTCATAATTTACATCCAATTTGTTTTCTAGCATACGGTGGAAAAGACCGAATGACTCCTCAAAGTGAATTACAGTCCTTTTTAAGGCCGATACCATTGCCACAACGCTGTAAATTTAGTGGCAAATTCTAACTGGAGAAAACCGTACGTCGTGATAACTGCATCACGCTTAATTTATATTGCTCGTTCTTACATTTTTTTTTCTACAATTTCTTTCATGCAGAATGGGGTGAATTTATCTAATAAGTAGGAGGGGAAAATCAGGAATTCTTTACTTGTAGAGGTAAGGCACGCGTCTCTCAACGTTACATAGTAGCACACGGTACACGTCACAATTGACAGATAACGTTACAAAGAAGCGCATTTGAGCCGCCATACATAGTCTGGTGATGTATCCCTCGTTTTTTAATAGATTACAATCTGTGATTAGAAAAGGAATGTACGTACCAGTCAGTGCGCTCGTATACTTATACGCGGACAGAATGGGCTGTGAGGAACGTGCAATAAAAGGTTTACCATTTCCTAACGCTAATGTAATGTCGCCGCCAATGACGACCACGACACAGGCGGTTTATTATAAGCTATTCGGCAAATAGTCGACATTATATTCTGCTATTATATTTTGCTTTCTAAAACATTCATCACACACAAAGGGCATTAGACATGTATATTTCCATCAAATAGTGTGGAGTAGTAAGAAAGAAAGAGGGTGTGTTTTGTTTTGGTTTTTTTTTTTCAGAATAAATGTAGATCTATGGCCCATACATTCTGTACAATAATAACATTAGCATGACCCCTCCAATCTTTGCGGCACGTAAATGTTTGCGCAATTATTATGCAAGCTGTCCATGTACCTTTATCAAAAATTTTGAAACATTTATGTATTGCCTTCTGTAGAAAATAATAAGGGATTTCGATTTCGAGCCACGAAGTACAGACTCCATAGAAACCCTATGTACCTGATGTCTCTATATATTTTCTTTGTTAAAACGGGAAGCAATCATCAAATTTTCGCGGTATTAAGCATATTTAATACCTCGAATCAGTTGACGACATTTTGCTAAATTTAGCGAAATCTGGAATATTGGAAACATTTCCAGATTATCAACTTATTCCGTCACGTAACACCTAAATTAGGTGAATACATCAATTTGAAAATATTTGCACTGTAAATGGACTGAATTAATCAAAATAAATGTTATTACCATATGATATAATTTGCTTCTCAATTTTAAAGCAATTTCCCTTTTTATTATGTTCATCTTGAAAGTTAATTGTTATATTTATTAGTATTGCTTTAATTTATATCAAGTAGATGTTCTGTGGGAACGTCTTCATGTCCTCTGTTGAGGTATCTTCACTATCCAATGTAATTCTCCTCAACCTTTTCTAATTCCTGACGTACCTGGTTGAATATTGCCGTCAAGTCCTAAAAAGTTCAAGGATTCATTTCCTTGTTGTTGAGTTTATATGTTTCGTATCGACAATACTTGTATGGTTGTATATAATAAATAGAAGATTAATTTGACTTTACAAACTCAAAAAGAAAGAGACAGACAGGCATGGAGACAGAAAATATATAATTTATTAAGGAACGCATTGATATTACAAACATACAAACTGATAATTATAATCAGATATATACATGTTGATATATATATATATATATATATATATATATATATATACACATATATATATATATATATATATATATAGTATGGCATGCATTGATTATATAAATTTTAATCATCATCATCATCATCATCAATGCCAATACAGTGAAATAATGTCTACAGTAATTTAGCATACAACTTCAATCCTAAACGTAAAAGAGAATACTATGGTCATATGGTTATTCCGCCTTTGGCAGTCGATGGAGACAATTTGGTCAAACTCTAAAAATCTCCCAGTACATCCGTACAGCACATATCTTTTCCGTATGGAGTTCAGTGAAGTTGAAAAAGGCCGTGAAATGGTCGTGATGTAAAAAATTGGTTTGTGAGCATTTGTTTTTTACGAAACCGTCATAATCAAGGAATGCAATAATATTCGTTAGGACCCACTGCACTTGCAAATTGGTCATTACAATATGCGCATCTAGCGTTAATACTGGATGCATACCAATGTATATTTTTGTTCAGTACACTAGGACCTAATAACTATTCTAATGAATGCTCAAACTGTCAAGGCAAACTTGCTGAATTGAGTAGTTTGCAGTTAATCAACACATGCCAGTGGATCGTAAACTATTTAGCAGAATTTTATCAAATTTTCCCCGATTCAATTTTGAATAGAATTTTCTTGACTGTCTCTACTATTTGATAAAACTTCAGTGACACTTTTAATTTGTAACACCTAGATACATCCTTATCTCTGTCTATATATCTACAGACACTGAAGCATTTATATACCCCAAAAATGCAATTACAATTACAATTGTCCTAATTGAGATAAATAAAAAATATATAGGAAGGAAATTATCAAATTTTATCAGTGATTTATTTCGTTCCTTTATCGTCTATGGTTTATCCTTTATCATTTTTGGCCGACCGTTTAGAGTTTATTATGTTTCGTTCTGCAACGTTTCACAGATAGTGCTTATCGTTTGTTCTTCGTTCGTTTTCCATTCTTACCGTTTGATTATTTTTCCATTCGCATTTCAGTGAGGTACATATATGTTTCAGTGTCTGTATATATATATATATATATATATATATATATATATATATATATATATATATATATATATATATATATATATATATATATATATATATATATATATATATATATAATGCTATGACAAGTAAAACCGCTATTTTCGTCCACGGGTACAAATTCTATTTACACAATGGGACAGGACTGTTAGCAAAACTACATTAAAAGAAAAAAATTTTTACGCTACGCTGTGACTTACTGGATTGTCCACGAGAAATAAATTTGATAATTCACTTGAGGGAATTACCAAAAAGTATGTTGTCACTGCGGTCCATACACATCGATAACAATATGATCTAAAACTTTGATGCGCCATTTTGACCTTTGTTTGGTTTAATGGTATGGCCACCGCGTACGCAGAAAAACTTAGATCATATCCCACAATGTGCTTATTTTTTTTTTATGTTTATGTACCATTTATCCATGAATTGCGAAGGAATATTATGTTACTATTGATATTGTATATAAAAAAATTGTTCTAGAACATACACGGTCAACAGCTGACATTATAGCCGCGGGACACCGTAAGAAATCTGCAACTTTAATCTGTTATACACATTGCCAGCCAATACGTTTGAGCATAAAATAAAAAGAAAATAGTTTTTCATTCACTCGATGAAAAATATCTTCTATTCACTCGATACAAGCAAATATCCTCTATGTATTGATAAAATGATATTTTACAAGTAATTTTCTTTGCCTAAGTAGGGTACTTGTGTCACGGAATTGTGTGTACTTTATATCAATGTATGTATGTGAATGAAAATGTAACCAGGTTTCGTTGCCGCGTACAGAGTTATCCGAGGGTGGTATATTTTTCAGCTCTAGTTATTTCAAAATGCTGAATGCGATTCATCCCATGCAGCATGTGCAAATTGCCTGCAGTGAAAATTCAAGTACCTCGAGTTCTCTAGCTGCGCATATTCATCACAGCTAGAGTACTTATAGAGCGAATTCTCTATATACATTCACATTACGACGAGTCTTGCCAGGAAACTAACCACTTTACGGGAGCAATATTCAGCTGTAGAGGTATGTAAAATTTAAAATTGTATTCCTTATTACTATCCGTTTTATATGACAGAATTGTTGTATATATTTGACATTTTAGAATTGATTCTAAATTTTACAGAGAGTGATAACCTAGGTCATATAACGCCATGCTATCAGAAAGACTATAGTCTGGTTCAAGTTAGCCATTTGTTATAACTGAACAGACAGATTGAATTTAATTATATGCTGCATGCATTGAATGCTGAAATAATGTAATGTGTGACGAAACGAATTCATATGCGCGCATGCCCAACATATATCATTGCATTCGAACTTAACCGTGCCATATGTAACACAGGGCTCAGTTACTATACTTTTAGCTCTTTTTATGGTTTGGTGATGTGGAGTCGTAGAACTCTGTGGGGTTCCTTGTAACCTGCATTCTGCTGTCTGGTGACGTTGGCTCAGAAGAGAGTACTGGTGTTCTCGAAGTGACGGACCAAGGCTTCGCGACCATCGGGTCTGTGTTGAATGAGGAGGCTCTTGAGGGATCCTTTAAACAGACTGGGAGGGGCGGGTCATGCGTGGTGGCTCCATGACCATGGACTAGAGCGGTGGAACAGGAAATACATCTTGGTCGTCAACTGGACGCCACGATATATATATATATATATATATATATATATATATATATATATATATATATATGTGTGTGTGTGTGTGTGTGTGTGTGTGTGTGTGTGTGTTTGTTTATATGTGTTTGTGTGTTCCATGTTTTAATGGATATATTTCACTATTGCTATATGAGCATACATTCATAATTCAATATCGCTAAACGAGTGATACATTCATAATACATGCATCCTACTTGTGGATAAATGATACATTATTCGTAGTTGTGTATAAATCGTATACTTTGGTCACCCTGGTGTTCAATAATACACTGTTTGTATTTAAGTGTAAATCATATACTTTCATCACTATTAGTGATAGAAACGGAGAGTATTCATATGTGTTTAAAAGTTCCATTCGATGATTCTTATTTGATTTTCTCGTTAAAGTTACATCTTCTGATTAGTTCATGTTAGGAACTATATCATTTCCTTATATCATTCTGTTACAATGGTGTCAGATTCATTCATCGTTCAATCGCATTATAAATAAACATTTAATTACGCAATTGCTTTCGGATTCTTCTGTGTCTTTGCTAAATCCAATCCCAACCTGGCTTCATCCTGTTACAACCAGGACGAGTTTTCGTGTCAACAACAGCAAACAGTCTTGGCGTGTAAATGATGCTAAAACAACTACAAATAAACTTTTTAATCTCAGCAAACAAGTTCCGAAGGCATGTCGCCCTTCACAATTAGATGATCTGAAAATTGTATGCAATTTAGTGAATTTCATTTTGTACCCCCACTGCTTGTCTAAATGCTATCTTGTCGATCCTGTTGTACGGCCGTCTACCTCGAGAGGTTCATTGAGTGTTCCTGAACAAAACCGTCTAAAGTTGACAAATGTAATTTAACATAAATATTTTCATGATCTATCACGGTGCAGATTGTGACACCGACTACTCGCTTGAAGCAGCAGAGTAAGACTGCAGCCACGAAAGCTACATGGATCCAAATATGAAGGCTTGATACGCATCAACACACGCGGAAAAAAACGTGAAATACCTGCAGTTCTCAGAGGCCATTGAGCAAGTTTTATCTGAAGAAGGCCTAAAAGGCAATGATGAGGAAGTCAGGAATGCCTTGAGCTCAGTTATCTACAAGTCAGTTATCACTACATTTGGTACAAACAGGATTCAAAACAAAGACTGGTTTAAAACTCGGGCAGACACAATTGTGCCAGTGATAGAAGCAAAGAATGATACCTACATAGAACACAACCAAAGAAACACCTCGGACTTTCAAGTCGACGAAGAGTGCGGTGCAGAAGACAGACATGCACTGCGCAAATCAGTACTAGGCCGATCTATGCCAGGAAATACAGACCGCATCAGACGCAGGAAACATCCGCCCCATGTATATCCAAGAAGGACCTTGACCCTACTATTATCAAAGTTACCCGATTGAAGGCACTGTATGACGAGGTGATCACCGACAAGAGCAAGCAGATGTCTCACAGGGTGGAAAACTTTCGAGCTGTATTTCCGCGAAACCGACATATCCCAGATAGCGGTTGACGAACTGCCAGATTTACCTGTCATGGAAGAGCTCGACGAGGAACAAACAGTGCTCGAGTTCAACCGAGCCAGAGATTCCTTGGCAAGCGGAGAGGTGCCTGGTAAGGATGGAACTCCAGCCGAAGTGCTCTAATGGGCAAAGTCCAGCCTGTTACCACATCTCTATTACCACCTTCTCCTCTGTTGTAGGGAAGGAGCATCCCACTATTCAAGAATAAAGCCGACAGCATGGACTGTAACTACTACAGACTGCGTTCTCAGTACCCTGCTGTAAAGCAGCCAAACATGTACTACCTACAGTCGCCAAGAGAAGAAACTCAAAAGCTTCCACCTCCGCTGCATGCTTCGCATTCTTGGTACCCCATGGAAGGACCAGATTACCAACGCTGGCCTCCCTGCCCAGACCAAACTATTAAGTATCCTGGCACTCCTGAAACTGAGACGACTGCGCTAGCTCGTACACACGTACACATGATGCAAGATGGACACATCCCAAAGGCCATGCTCTACAGCGAAGTTGCCAATGCCAAGTGACCAGAAGGACGCCGATTACTCAGGCTTAAAGATCTCAACATCGTCATCAACGAATGGGAGTCACTGGCAAATAGCAGAGGTAACCTTAGACTGGAGTGCAAAATCGTGACAAGCAGTGGCTGGACCAACTACACAGCAAGCGCCAACACAGAAAGAAATGCGCCAATCAGACTCCACCTATAACAGAACACAGCTGTGTCACTTGCGACAGGCCCTGTCGATCCTAGATATGTTTTTTAGCCACCAGAGAAAATGCAGCAAAAACTAAAACGTTTTCACCAACGTCTATTGCATATCCATCGTCTAACGCAGACAGTTGCATGCCAAAAACAAAAAATAAGTATTTTCATGCACATATTAACGATCTTTTTACATTTCCTAATTATTCTCTTACACTTTCATATCAGTTTGAACTTTTGAAACATAAACTTTTTGAACAATATCGATGTCAATAAAGTTATGCAAAACCCACTTGAGATCATTTACACTTAGTGGGCATGCTTTTATGCCTTTTGTATAAGGCGTAATGTGAGTTACAGGCTATAAAAGCCCTTTCAAAGAATTGTTGTGGGTGTGAGGGTATACATAGTTTGCTAAGTTGTTTTTGTAATGTTTAATAGTAGATTTGACTCTTTTGCCAGTAGTGGGGCATACGTGTTTCACAAACACAAAGTAAATTTGTTTCTTTACCCTTTTTAATAGTTTTTAACGTTTTCATGAGGTTGTAGGAATATTATATCATGACATTAAAGAATAACGTTGTACCAACATTCCAACAAATTCACCTTATCATGTTGCCATAACGTAATGAAACAAAGTTACTGTATTCAGGTCTTATTTAATTTTTCATGTCTGGTTACAGTGTATGAAATCCGCAGCACCGTTAAAGTATGTATCTTCTGTTCTAACTTTTACTAGTATTTCTATATTTCACCACAAAAGAAATTTGCAAGTATCTATTTTGTATGAAACATGATATTTGTGAGAATGCTGAGCCTGTATAGCTTCTGAGGGGAGCTACTGTACGGGCAATACTTAACATCTAGGCCATTATCAGAATAATATCATCATAAGAGAAACACTTGCAATGAACATTGATATTTTCCTAATTCCACATAGTGTGGCGTAAGCGTCCATTGTTGTGATGTAAGAATTGATCATATGTAAGGGAGTGAGAAAATGTTGATTTTGTCATCAAGCTGGAAAATCTCCTTAAAATAGATGTCAATCATTTTATAATATTTCAAAACTCCAAATTTTCATTAAAAGAATTGCTGAATACTTGTATATTTTTCAGACATTATACATCATTTTTAGAAACAACAACTGAGTTGGCAAGTAATTTCAAATTACATTCACCTTGATTAAAGTGAAGATAGTAGCCATCGTCCTGAAATGAGAGAGCATATTCTCAACTTTGTTTCGTCCACCTTTATCTTTGTGAGATTAACAAAATATATTGGACAGAATCGTAAATTGTATTTTCTTATCGAGTGTTAAATTTGCATTTCACCCTTACAAACTAAAATGTTCTTGCAGCTTATCCTATCCATACTAATAAAAACCGTTTTTTTACCTTAGAAGTATGTAGATCGCTGCTGTATTGCTGCCACTTTGGCTATGCTATCTGCCATCATGCTGACACACTGGCGAGAATGCCCAATAGGAAGAGAGATATCGTGGTATCCAATGGAGTTGACATTCGCAAACCGCAGTATGTCTATATGGGATGGGTTCACACAAATTGGCTGCTGAGCGGAAACATGGAAATATTCATACAGATAGCGGGAAATGATTCACAATGTTGGTTTACTTTTATCCTATTACCATCACCTAAGTTGACCAAAGCAATAATTTCCCGATGTGTACCCTGTGTCCAGAATTCAGTAAATCTGAGTCCGTACACACACAGCGTTTCCTTTACTAGCTTTGTTGATTTCAACGTGAATGTAACAATATACTACTAGTTTTGATGAATTGAACGTAGTTGAAATTTAATACATAGTGTATAATAGGTAAAACATATTGGGTCCTCAAACAGCCTCCAACTGCATATGATTTATTTGTAATGGATGAGAGGTAAGTACTGTTTACAGCACTTGTGTTTTCCTTTTTCTATTACTTCTGAATACTGAATATCAGTGACCCCAGACTTTGGAAGCATATCTCAAAAATTAGTGTAAAAATATTTAAAAATAGAAAACTATTGAAGCAGCCAAACTTACTCTGATATCTAAAACTTCATTTAATAGATTTCTGGGTCTGAGCAGTCTGTTAATGTTTTGAGTTAAAAACTAAATATATAAATGTATACAAGGAGAAACATTCAATCAACTGGACACTAAAATACCCCTCTCTCTCTCTCTCTCTCTCTCTCTCTCTCTCTCTCTCTCTCTCTCTCTCTCTCTCTCTCTCTCCATTCAGCCATTCCTGAGAACAATTAGTTTTTTTTTTAATTTAGATTGATTTGCATACCGGAATGTTCACAACGCCCATCTAAAATGTATATTCCTCCTTTCTGCAATACAATCACACTTACGGCACAATGTTCAACATAATCGACATACAAAATAGCATATATAGGTATCGGACCACTAATTATTTTACAGCTAAGAATCCAGTCTACTGGTGGGGGGGAATAAAAAATAGAGTACTAATCTTTTGAGATGGGTAATATATGGGTTCAATTTTGTTCCCTTAATTTTTTCACAAACTTCAATCTGTTTACTATAGCTGGCACAAAATATTTACTTTTATTTTGATATCCTGTATTTAATTTTTCTACTGACAAAATAGTATATGGACTCTTGGTGCGGCCCTATGTTCTTAGGTGTTGACCAAGGATCACGAGACTCGATAATATGCCATATAGCACCATTTTTTCGAGCCTGAAAAACATTTCTAAAACTGTAATGAATGGATCCATGTGTGGTTTGTATGCCAAGCTGGTGAATTTTTTTTTTATATTTTGTAATATATTAACATTAAGTTCTGGGTGAAATGAATTAATGGTCCGAGTCCTATACCCTCTGTCTTCATTTATAACGTTAGCACGAGGATATCTTAATTGTAGCTTATGAATAAGATCATTAATGAATAAGGAAAATAAAACTGAGGTAAGTACACATGTTTGTCTCTGACATACTTGATAGGAGAACAAATATCTGCTAAACCTTTAGTAGTTTAACGCATGATTTCAAACTGACATACATTGATGTATGTCTATACACGACTCACACTGAATGCAGACGAAAAGAAGGTCTTTTATACAGTGTTTTTGTGACATTCCTCTCTACATTTTTCTCACTTGCTACACCCTTGTTATGAGGAATATTTCCTGGTTTGAAGTGAAACTTTTTCCTATTAAGACAATCTTTGGTTTTTCTCTTACTTTTGGCATTTTTGACACTGTAATATACTGTAGTTTATGCTTTGAGTTTCAAAGTGTGAATTAAGTATCTGTTTAGTACATTCTGTACTGTTTTTATTAATTATTTGCACCAATGGAAGCTAGTATCAGTTTACGGTTTACGGTCTGGCCAGACTCATATTTGGCCTCAGGTTCCTCCAGACCTCTACATTTATCAATTTGTCATGTGACAAGTGATGGAAAATATTATAAACCTGGTTGGTTCCATTAATACTTGCTAATATATGAAAACAAAATCTCCAATGAAGGAAATTTTAGGCAACCAAAATATGATTTTGTACCAGAAATCGATGTAAATAGGGAGTTATGTTATTTGATACCTGTTATTACATAATGTTTATAGGTGGATATTACATGCACGCACATATGAATAGCAGGCACACAGCACATAAAGAACAATATGAGACAAACTATTAAATCAGTGTATTGATTCAGTTATCTACATTTATAATGTATGAAGATATTAAACATTCTTGAAATATAACATTCATCCTTATCATTTGTCGGCATTACATAAGTGTTTGTTATTATCATTTAGTGCGCTTAGAATATCGCCAAAGTTAGTATAGTAATACTTGGTGCCTAAGGTTGTCAATACACAAAAAATGACAAAAATGAATGTTAGGTATAGGTATCGTACCACTAATTATTGTACAGCAAAGGAAGCAGTCTACTGGTGGGGAAACATAAAAATAGGGTAATAAATCTTTTGAAATCCGCCGATTGGGTAACAAATGGGCTCAATTTAGTTCCCTTGTTAATTTCACAAACTTCAATCTATGTGCTATAGCTGACAAAAAATATTTACCTTTATTTTGATATCCTGTATTTAATTTCCTACTGACAAAATAGTATATGGACTCTTGGTGCCAGGCTATGTTATTAGGTGTAGACCAGGGAGCCCCCCTGTATAGCATCACGAGACTCGAAAACATGCTATGAAATACCTGTTTTTCGAGGCTGAAAAAAATTCTCTAACTGTAACGAATGGATTCATGTGTGATTTGTGGAATTTGTTTTTATTTTGTAATATATTAACATTAAGTTCTATGGGAAGTAAATTAGTGGTCCGATCCAAATAATTCTGTCTTCATTTATAAAGTTAGCATGAGGATATCTTACTTGTAGCTTATGAATGAGATCATTAATGAATAAGGAAAATCAAATTGAGGTAAGTACACAAGTTTGTCTCTGACCTACTTGACAGGAAAAATATCCGCTAAACCTTTAGTAGTTTAACGTATGATTTAAAACTGACATACATTGATGTATGTCTACACACGACTCAGGCAGGATGCAGGCGAAAAGAATCTCATATACGGTCAGAGATCTCCAGTTCGAAGGTAGATTACTACGCTTTTAAAAGTTGCCGGAAAGACAATTAGAATTTTATTTTGCTGTACAAATTAAAAAACAAAAACATAAATGTTTCAATCGTGTTCTCCGTGGTATAGCAGTGTTAGGGACCAGCTTCGCACTGCTAAAA
Organism: Margaritifera margaritifera; assembly: GCA_029931535.1. NCBI lineage: Eukaryota > Metazoa > Mollusca > Bivalvia > Unionida > Margaritiferidae > Margaritifera > Margaritifera margaritifera. The sequence continues at coordinate 2,509,506 of JAQPZY010001666.1, read as the reverse complement.
GAGACCGCCGTAAGGCTGAGAGGCTTTGGGTTTCCACCAGACTCACCATTCATAAGCAAATCTATGAAGCCACTAAGAAGAATGTCACAAACATAGTCCATGCAGCGAAATCAGCCCACTACAGTACTAATATCACTGAAAGTTCCAGCTGCAAAGAGCTCTTCGAGATTACTAACAAGCTAATGTCAAGGAACAAATGTACACCACTTCCAACTACCTTCTCTCCAGTCGACCTTCCGGACCAGTTTGCAAATTTCTTCCGTGACAAAGTACAAACCATTAGAGATAAGCTTGACAACATAATTTCAATTGAGTCGTCGTCACCATACAGTTGCGATACAGAATTTCAGCGGCAACCGTTAGCAGCATTTGAACCGGTCTCTATGGATTTAGTGCGTACAATCATGATGAAGAGTGCCCCAAAGTCATGTGAACTTGATCCGATTCCGACATCACTGCTACTTGAGTGCTTAGATCCAATATTGCCTTCACTAACTGATATTATTAATACTTCTCTCTCATCCGGGGAATTCCCATCATTTTTCAAAACTGCCATTGTAAAGCCTCTGCTGAAGAAACCAACACTTGACCATAACGATTTAAAGAACTACCGCCCTGTTTCTAACCTCCCATTCATGTCAAAAATCTTAGAAAAAGTTGTTCTATCCCAGCTTGTATCTCATCTGAATTCAAACAGTCTTTTTAGCGATGTACAGTCTGCATATCGCCCTCACCATAGTACCGAAACTACCCTTCTGAAAGTAGTTAACGACCTTCTCTCTGCTTTGGATAGTGGAAAGATTACAGTCCTCACCCTCCTTGACTTGTCTGCAGCATTTGATACAATAGACCATGATATATTGCTTCATGTATTTGGCATTCACGATACAGCCTTACTATGGTTCAAGTCCTACTTGGTCAACAGGACACAAATTGTGTCCGCAAATGGAAAACACTCCAGCCCAGTTGATCTATGTTTTGGTGTTCCACAGGGTTCTGTTCTTGAACCTATTCTCTTCATTCTATACACTCAGCCCCTCTCAAGTGTCATAGATCGTCACCCAGTGTCTCACCAATTGTACGCTGATGACACCCAAATATACAAATCTAGCCACCCAACTGAAGTTGATGCTACCATCCAAGGTGTAGAGAGGTGTATTTCCGATGTGAAATCATGGATGACCTGTAACAATCTGCAGATGAATGATGATAAAACTGAAGCCATTCTGATTACCACACAAAGACTTTCTCATTCACATCCTTTACCTCAAACAATAAATATCAGCAACACCAATATTAAATTCACACAGTCAGTACGAAACCTAAGTGTTACTCTAGACAGTACACTCTCATTGCACCAACATGTCACGAACATATGCAAGGCTGCATATCTTGAGCTGAGAAGCATCAGCTCCATTCGCAATTATCTTTCAGTTGATGCCACTAAAACACTTGTGTGTTCCTTAGTACTTTAAAGACTGGACTATTGTAACTCAATTCTATCTGGTTCATCTCAGTATCTACTCCAGAAACTTCAAAAAGTTCAAAACACAGCTGCTCGGATCATTCTTAGAGTACCACGAACAGAGCACACCTCTCCCCTGCTCTGTATCCTACACTGGCTACCCATTCGATCCAGAATCAAACACATAATTTGTTCTCTGTGCTACGTTTCACTGACTGGCACCAGTCCAACATACCTGTCTCACCTCACCCATGTGTACACACCAGCAAGATACTTACGCTCCTCTTCCGACACCCGTATTCTCATTATTCCCAATACCAAAATGAAGTCATACGGACAACGTTCTTTTGCATACCAGGGCCCAGCAACGTGGAACGAATTGCCCACTGAACTTAGACACAAAGACACAGTGATCTCATTCAAGAGTGCTCTTAAAACTCACCTTTTTCGACTGCAAGAACAGACCTAGAGACTTAATGTTTTCTAACCTTAACTATTTTCAGCATGTTTTTGTTTTCTAATTTCATGGTGTTTGTTTTTTCTTTCTTTTCGTAATCATATCATTATATATGTTTGCTTAGGTGTTATATAATGTTGTAAAGCGCTTAGAGCTTCTAAAGATTAGGCGCTATACAAAGTCCTCATTATTATTATTATAATTATTATTTTTATTATTATTATTATTATTATTATTATTATTATTATTATTATTATTATTATTATTATTAAAACGGAACGGGTGGGGGTGGAGGATGAAATGACGGTCATATGATGTCAATAAATAGGTTTAGCTTTTTCGGTCTGTGGAGATACGAAATCGGGAAACGTTAGTAGGTGATGCTGATGTCCATATTTTCTCTCCTATTTATATGTATAAAATATACAAATTATATTTAGCATTAACGTCTGAAAGTTAGAATTATCAACAGATTTCATCAACTTTTTAGTGGTTCTAGCGTGTATTTAAATTTAACAGGTTTCCTTTTTTGTTTGTTTTCCTTTGTTTTTGATAAGGAAAAAAAAATTGAGGTAACAACATAAGTTTGTCTCTGACCTACTTGACAGGAAAAGAAATCCGCTAAACCTTGAGTAGCTTAACGCATGCTTTCAAACTGATATGCATCGTATGAAACGGAAGGGGTGAGGTAGAGGGTGGAAGGGCGGTCATACGATGTCAAAAAAGTAGTTTGAGCTTTTCCGACTGTGGAGATACGAAATCGGGAAACGCTAGTAGGCGATGCTGATGTCCATATTTTCTCTCCCATTTATATGTATGAAATATACAACTTATATTTAGCACTAACGTTTGAAAGCTAGAATTGTCAACAAATTCATCAACTTTTTAGTGCTTCTAGTGTATATTTAAATTTAACAGGTTTCCTTTTTTTTTTTTTTTTCCTTTGTTTTTGATATTGAATTGTAATTAGCCTTAGGTCTACTAGAACCAGTTTTGGTATTTTGCGCAATTTGAGGTTTATGCCATTACGTATTTATCTTGTCTGGTAGGATCCATGTACTATTAAACTATGTGTAGTTGCTGAATTATTAGTTGCATGGTAGTGTAAATTATGTTACTTGTTTCAGTTGACATTTTTAGTGTCAACTTTTACAACAAGTTGGAATTTGATTTGATTGTTCGTTTGGTAGAGATATTAATTTAACTGATTCTTCTGTGACAGGTTTTGGAACATAACCAACTTTGGTGTGCATAAACACAACTTCTGAAAGAATCATTCCACCACCGAACCTGTCATATATTTTCTTTGAATTTGTTGTAGTTTGAGTTTCAACATGACTTTCACGCAATGTTTATTTCTCTTGCTCCTGTATCAAACACTCTGCTTTAAATCTTTTAAATTCCCATCAACATTTTCCAAGTTGTCTAACATTCTAAACTGTACATGGAACATTTTTCGTCTGTGAAGTTACCTTCTTGTGTGATTTTTCCATTTTATTTACGTCTGTTTCTTTGTCAGTACTATCTTTACTCTATTTCCAGGGAAATTATGAGTTCAAAGCCAACGTGATTGTAAGGTTACTTACAAATCATTCTACATTATCGTTCAAGTAATTTTTACGTTGCATCACTTTGGTCAGGCTCTTAAGTTCAAAGTAAAGTAGTAAATTTAGAGCAGTTGAAGGTTCGTTGAAAATGAAATAGTAAAATATAAATTGTAATATTAAAACTTGGAGATGCTCCACATACAAAATACAAAATCTCATAACTTTGTTATCAAGTGTATGCTCGCCAAAAACCTGAAGTACCGTTTTGTCATTGTTGGTTCCATTATCAAACAAGTATGTTTTTTATTTAATAAATGGAGGAATTCTAAATTCATGACAGATTATGTTCACTTTGTTTCAAATTTATGTTGTGGTTGATTGTATTAAAAGCTTACTCATAGTGTAACGGCATTATTGCACCATCAGACAACAAAATTTATATTTGAAAGTAAATGTGAAACATGTACACTGTTTTTACTAAGCTTGATACACTGTAATCTGTTTAATGCCTCCCCCCCCCCCCATAAAAAAATCAAAATATATATAAATATTTAGCATCCAGCTGTTATCATTCATTCTACCCGTTTAAGCTGATTCTGTTAGCAGTTCATATCACCATGTGCACTGTATCTATTTAAAAGACTGATCACTGTCATATCTTAAAGTGTTGTTACATAACAATTTTATCAACTTGTATGTGAAATGTTTTCAGTGTCGTAGATTTTCATCTCTTGAAATATTTGTGCAATGCCTCTGTTAACTGTAGCAATAATCTGATCTGTACAACAAAAATAAGGTTCAATGCTTGTTAATTTGGATATAACTGAATTGTCACAAATTTTCATACTTTATCCAAATCATTAGGAAACCCTCTTGTTTCTAGCTTGCTTCTTTTCCTCTTTCAATAGTTTGCATAATTCCGCCTCAGCTTCTTTACCTCTCAGTTTCATTTATTCCATTTCCGGATTCTTAGTTTCCTTTTTTATGTTCTCTAAATAATCTGTTTCATATTTTGGGTGTAATTTTTAGGTTGTTCTGTTTGTCATACGATATGTATTTTATGGTCCTACTAGAATTACATTAAAACCTTTCATCATCAATGAGTTCTGATATGTTATAATAATTCAAGGAATATCCACAATCATTCATGTCTGAATGTGCCACCGCTGATATTGTTGTTGCCGTGTTCAACGTTATTCCATCTCTTATATTTCGTTATATTATACAGTCACCATGTCCTGACACACATTCTTATTTTCAAGGCTATGGACCTGCTTTTCAAGTATGGCTTTGTTGGTTTGTTGTTTACACCACAGCAACACAAGTATCTTATTTAGTGCCCTGGCAATTGGAGTAAAGTGGTATGTTTTGAAACAACATAGTTTGGTCGCGAGTGCAAATTGCGAACCACTGCCCCACCGCAGCTACTTGTCTGCATTTGTCGCCTTTTACGACATACAGGAGGGCGCATTCCATGACCCCTCAGGAAGATGGTTGTACCGTGATTCCCCAGTAGCTAAAAGTGTTTGTGGGGGTGGGGGGGATTATTAGCTGAAAATGTTGTGGTTTAATTTTCAATAGCTGATGGTAGTTGACTGAGCATAAAAGGGGGTGAGTGCTTACTGGATATGAACATTCTTGCTTGTAAATCACCAAGAACCGAAATTGGATGGCTCGTTTCCACCAACGATATTTTTATTAATATGGTTAAAATCATAGTAATTCATTCTAACATACTGATGGCCAATATGCGTGGAGCTTAAGATCCGTATTTTTTTTCCAGAAAGAAACAAATATACCTGGTTAATGGGACTTCACATCCAACTTATTACTATTTTTACATATTAAATATTTGCCAAAGATTAAATCTTACAGGCTCAAAACCATACTGTCGTTTACTTTACAAGACGATACTGTTTCACTCATGAGAAAATTATTTCTCTTTGGAGATTTTTTTAAATACATGTTTATTAAAGGATATACAAAATGAATAAAGAACATCAATCAGTGTCATGTGTATTAACAATGATAAGAAAAAGCAACTGACAGTATTTAAAGGACTACAAAGAATCTTCAAAATACATATTATTTCAAGTTTTATAACAACCTATATTGGCAAAAAAAATACATTTCATGAACAGACAAAAATATAATTCTGAGCCTAACAAAAAGGATCCGAATGGTTCACACTTAATAACTAAATTTCAAAATTTCACTGGCTTTGTGCATCTTTTCCTTTTGTAATCAATAAAATAATTTGTTTTAGGGTTTTCATATTTGTTAACATTCTTTTACAAAGTTAAGAATATATTTTTATGGCTAGCAGTCAAAATTTTTCCTTTGTCTTTCATTAACGGTTCCATTGTTTGTTCCAATCTCCTATTACCCTTATTTACATTGGAAAAAAATACTATGAGCACACACAATTATACAATTGTTCAGGAATTTTTGAAAATCAAAATAATCTGACTTCAAAACCGTAAGCAACATCGAACGATGATTTCTAGTCATGAAAGCTCAGAATTCTTCACTATATATTTACACATATTATTTTCGTCTAATTTGTGAGACTTTTTTGTAGTTTATGCTCCCACAAACCAGCCTGTTGTCTAAATATTGTAAAATCATTCACTCCAGGCAACGGCTAGTGTCCTGTTATTAGTAATAGGTCAATATATAAGGTGGTACAACTAAAGTTAAATGACATTGTGGAACTATAATTGTCCAAGTTAACTTGTTGATTTACACAGGTCCGGATTTCATTGCTTCCTCGTAAGTGGGTGGTGCTTGTATTGGAGACTGCGGTTGGAATGAGTCCCGTTCAAAACTGTTTGTGGTGGGGTGTTTATCTTGATTCATTCCAGTGCAGTGCTGAAACGAAGAATATCCAACATTCGATGCGTGTTTTGTGCTACACTTTTATTATCTCAGTCTGATTTGTGCATGCGAATTAATTAACATACATTCAACTATATATATGAGTTGATAGAAACCACGCCGACTTAAACATGCCAATGTTCAGCTTCATTGATAAGGCCATTTACAAATATAATTTGACTCCATTAGGAGTTTTTCTTTTCTTTTGTAGAGTCTTATAGAAGTTGAGACGACTTTGCTTCGCTTGCTGCTAACAACATTTTTGAATGTGTTTGAATTTATTTTTTTCATATAATAACAACACAGATAACTGTATCAAAGGAGTAACACTGTCCAAGTTTTCGGTAGAAAATACTAATGAGCTAAGAGATATAAAAATAATAATAATAATAATAATAATAATAATAATAATATTAATATTAATATTAATAATAAATAGTCCATTTATCTCGAGAGGATCACATATTTGGCATTTGCCGATCATACAGTCCGGTGTAAAGTATACGTGTGATGAATCTCTTAAGGGATAAATTCCTTGACCATATAAATATGACCTCTACAAAATTGACATGATATATGTTATGTCTAGGAATCTTACAACTAAAAATATACCAAATATAATGCCATGTATCCTTAGCATCTAATATATACATTTGTTGCTTTAACTTTTCGATGAAAAGGAAAGGAAAAACTGGATTGCAGTCTCTGGTACCTTCCTATAAAGAGAGAAATCTTACAGTATTCCTATTAAGGCATTAAAATAAATAACAAGTTGTAGATGTTGAAAGCATAGTGAACATTACTTCAATTATGAAATTGAATAAACCATTCCATTGACATATTTCGCATTTTGCTATAAACTTTGTAAAAAAGGTGAAACATTCTTATCTCACTTGTGTCACCAATCAACTTGAAAGAAGGGTGTATTAATTTCTTTAAAAAAAATAGCAATACGTAACAAAATAACAGAACATAGATAGGTGGATGATGTACCATGTACTGAGACGAGTATCCGTCTGCCTGAAATCCGTACTGTGGAGAAGTCATTGGGGTTGCTAATTCATTAGCAATTAAGCCGTTATGATCCTGAAACCATTAAAAATCGTCCGTTAATGAAAACGCATCATATTAAATATTAACATATATAATGCATACACAGAGTAAAGATGTGCCGTAGGTTAATATAACCGCGCTTGCAACCTACAGTATTTTTTCAATAAAATGCCATGGATTATAAACATCTAATATAGAAATTGGTTTAACTTTAAATTTTCCTTGTCAATGAGTGGAAAACTGGACCCTAAACAAAAATCAGTTCCTTCTTTTCCACTGAAGACATTTTTGAAAGCTTCCCATGAATTGAGACATCTTAACTTAATATAACAGTAGTTCTAGTAAAGACATTTATATAAATAGTAATAGGTTGCAGATGTTGAAAGGATAGCAAAAATTACTTCAATCATTAAAATGAATAGACCATACCAGTTACATTTCTTGTTAAGCATTTTGCACTTTGCTGTGTATTTTGTAATAAAGGTGGAACATTCTTATATCCCTTAAATCACCATTCAACTTGAAAGATGGGTGTATCACTTTTTGTAAAAAAATCAAAACGAATAAAAACACAATAGAATGTAAGTAGGTCGACGAGGTACCGTGTACTGAGACACGTGTCCGTCATCCTGAAATCCGTACTGTGGAGAAGTCACTGGAGATGGTAATTCATTAGCAGTTAATCCGTTACGATCCTGAAACTATTAAAATCGTCTTTTAATGCACACTTCACATTAAATAGGAACATAAATTATGCATATTCAGAGAGAAATGTACAGTGAGAGCATATAACTGCGCCAATATCAAGTATGTCAACACCCATTTCCAAACACATGCACACATACGCACTCAGAAAACCTTGCATTACAATTGGAACAGTATCGAACCATTCTTCCAAAGACACCTCGGAAATAATATTGTCTCGTTCAATTAGACGCTTTCCTGTCTCAGTGAGATCTTTGCTATACAAGGGTCTGGTAAAATGTTTCATTGATCGCTCTTACCGATAGAGGGAACTTCGCTTAACATTTGAACAAGCGAAACTGCGTATCTTGCTATCTCAAAATGAACTAAGCATACTTTCTGCGATCATTCAAATTCAGATTGTATTGTAAGCTTAAAGGCATATCATTAAACATGATCTTGTAACAGACGCAGATGCAGAAAGCATGTCTCAATCAGCCAATGAAACTTTCAGTGTTTACGTGAAACATGATGTCATCGCATCAGCCAATCAAATGACTTTTAAAAAAATGGGTACATACATATTAAACTTGTGAAGATTTTATTCTTCAAAAACGTGAAGGTTATGCATATTCGAACCTGTTCAAAAAGGCACTAACAATTTGCTTTATTTACATTTAAGACAACAAGTGATAAATGTATAAGTAAAACGTAGTTGCGTCTGGATATTGTCCGTCGTCGTCATTGTAGAAGTAATAGCAGTAACAAGTAATTGTGGTAGTGGTTGTTTTTGTTGTTGTTATTGTGACGGCTGTAGTTACTTAATAATATATAAAGTCGCAGCTGAATGGTTTATGGCACTGCCATTTTAACAATATCGATTGGAACGACAGCATAAGAAACAGAACAAATATCAGGTGATAAAAGTGATAGTATCCGTGGAAGTAGTAATAGTATAGGTAGCTATTGTTGTGGTGATGGTAGTAATTGTTGTTTCATCGTTCCTTTTTAGCAGTAGTAGTGGTTTCTGTATTGTTGCTGTTGCTATTGTGGTTGTGGTAGTGATGGTGGTAGTTGCAATAGCAACGATAAATGTAGAGGAAATGTAGGTGGAAGAAAGGATCAAAAGACGTAAATGCACATGATGGATTACTTCCAGCAGCAGTAACAATAGATAATTATGAACAATACCTTACTCTAACACAAAAAAGGAATAGCAGATGCGGCTTCAAAAGCAGAAAATATCAGGTAGTTAATAGTGATAGTAGCCGTGTAAAAAGTAGTAGTAGAAGTAGTTGTTGTTGTGGTGGTTGTGTATTAATTGTTTCATTGTTCTTTTTAGTAGTAGTAGTTGTCGCTATGTATTTGATCTTACTAAACTGGTTGTGGTAGTGATGGTGGTAGTTGCAGTAGCAGCAGAAAATGTAAGTAAAATACAGGTGGAAGAAAGGATCAAAAGACGTCAATGCAGATGATGGAGTATTTCCAGCAGCAGTAGCAATAGATAATTATAAACAATTCTTTATTCAAACACAAAAAAGAATATCAGATGCGGCTTCAAAAGCAAAAGTCGGATCGAAAGCAGCAGGCATATGTGAACCATATGTACAATTAGTTGTAGTGGTGGTAGTTGTTGTAATACTACTCATAGTATTAGCATATGTTGTGGTGGCAGAAATTTTGGTGAGGGTGATTGCGCAGGTAGTTTTAAAAGTAGTGATTGTGGACATATTTTTCTTCTTTGTTGCGTTTCTGAAATGAGAGATAGAGAGAGGGAGAGACTGAGAAATAACGTAAACAATTGCCTTCTGACAGTTGATTGTATTACAGTTGTGGCTGGTCGAGATACAATCACGCATTGTTGATCCAGACGGGACTGGCGGAGAGAGAGAGAGAGAGAGAGAGAGAGAGAGAGAGAATAAACTTACACCTTGTCTCATCACACTTGCTTGTATTACAGCTGTGGCGGGTCGACAAACAATCACACCTTGCTGATTCAGGTGGGACTGCCGTTTATTTCGTGCGTAACAACAACAAATCCAGATGCCGATCTTGAGTAAAATAAGTGGCACGGCACTATTATGTACAATGAAATAATATCACATTATCAGATATACAGAGTAGAAAAAAAGCTTTCTATCTTCCTGAGGCAGGTACTCATGAGTCAACAAATAGAAAAGAGAAATAAATTCAAAGAATATTCCTCATTAAGTAAAACTTCATTACAGTATTTATGTAGATTTATCAATTAATCAATCTATACTTATTGCAAAGCGCCTCTCTTTTTGTACATATCGCATGGATGGATGGATGGATGGATTCCCTACATTTATGTATATGGCAGCCTTCGGCAAACTCTTAAAGCTCTTTCTATGCAAAGTATTTATTATTCTTTCATTAATTTGTGCATAATTTTCATATTTTTCCGAATTTTGGTGAAAGAGGTAGGAATTTTATCTTTTGTTTACTTACATAAAAATCACAATATCCGACATGACTCCAAGGCTAATGACTTGAATGGAACCCGAGCATAAATCTGAAATTGAATATATGTATTAGACTTGTAAGCCACAAAATCTTTATACTCTCGTTCGGTACGTAAATGCCAGCTTAGTAAAGTCTAGTCAGTCACGCAGTATTTATGTTTTCTGCCTTTTTCAGCATGGTCGGTACAATACCGTTCTTGTATATCCATATACACACACACAAGCGTATATATATATATATATATATATATATATATATATATATATATATATATATATATATGCATGAGTGTCTGTTATTTACTACTTACTCTTTGTTTTATCTTTGAGAGACTTGAAAGCGAAATAATTGTTTTGGCACAATATAAGCAGAACGAGAGGCCTCTGTGGACTTGAAATCGCTTACCCTTTTGACATTTGCCTAATAGGTAACTGCAAGATCCTGTTGGCCAAGAGGTCTGGGTCAGTAGGAAATATACTGTAGAAATTTCTTCCGATGCTGTTGATTGCAAATGTTATTATAGTATATATGATTCATGCTTTGTACATTATATATATATATATATATATATATATATATATATATATATATATATATATGTGTGTGTGTGTGTGTGCGCTTGCTTGCTTGCTTGCTTGCTTGTGTGTGTACAGCACTGGATTACCCAATAGGCAGACGAAGCACGTGCTTAGGGCACCAGCAAAGTAGGGGCACCAAAATAAATGAGAAATTACGGGGTTTTTTTAACAGCATATGGGGGACACCAAATTCCTTTCAGTGCTTAGTGCCTCTAAAGGTTTTTATTCAGCCCGATTGTGTGTGTTTTAAAGTTGCCTTGATACAGTTCCGGACTGTGCGCTTTATACATAAAGTACGATGTGCTATTTCCGATCACAATTCTAAATTCACCCTCAAATCAATTGCACAAGAAACTGAAAAAAGATTGTATATTAGTTTCCTCAGCCTCTTGATCGAGTCATACATCAAGTATCAAAATAATGTTTCTTAAAATATTACCAGAGATGTGAAAACAAGCATTGGTCATAATACTAACAATATAGAAAACAGTGTGTCACAGTGACTTTCTCTAGATATGGTGCATCTGCTCATCAGGTTTCATCAATATGCAATCTTTAATGGTCTAAGGCACGAGTGTGAGCACTGCAATTGTTTAAAAGTAACTTGAATGAACTATGGTGATATAGATTTCAAAATGGGAGCTTGAACATTATTTTTCATGCCTCATAGAAAAAGGGACTGCAAAATTGAACTAACAGTGGAGCTTTAGATAATAGCAAAGTATGAAAAAGAGGTCTAGTTGAATAACTTTTCTGTATGGATATCACATACTGTAAGCAGACATTGGGATTTCTAATTAAAATAATTCGGTGCAGCTATTGACAAACATCAAGTGCATGCAAAGTAGACCCTAATGATGGTCCAGTTGTGTACCTTGTGAAGGGGAAGCACCATACAATATCACAGCACTCTATTCAAACTTTACACAGTCACCTGTACACGAGAGGTGACTGCAAGCTTAAGTTAGGAAACACAGTCTTATTAAAGAGTTTCCAGCAAAACATCCAACACGCTCAAGTGCTAACTGGATACATATACATTTTAATGTAAAAATCAAGATTGTAATGAGCCACACCTTAACACAGATGTTTTGGAATGCATGCATCTGGCAGAGCATTAATTGCATTATACTTACACTTTGCTAAACTAGAAGGGAGTTTTTTTTTAAAATAAGAGAGGTATCCCCTTGCCCACCATGACAATGTCTTTATGTGAGACTAGCACTTGAAAGAAGGAAATTACAATTCTAGCAAGATGAATGAAAGAAAACTTTATTGGGAGTGTGACATTAAAAACAAAAATACTCTTGAACTTCTGAAGGGCAAAGGGCAACATTTGTTGCCTAGTGGTGAAGCATGTAACAGATATTTGTGGTGTCTTGGGACCATACCTGATCGAATTTTCCTTTTAGTAACCTTCATAGATTTCCAAGGGCACTAGCTGATATTTCATGCAAAGGACTTAATATCCACGTGTGTGTGAGATATCTTGGAAACTATATCTAATAGCAAGTGGTGTCATCTTTGCATGTTACTGACAGTGTCAAGGGAAGAGATACTATTTACATTGAAAACAGTATACTAAGGACAGACATAAGAACCCCTAATGCATATCCTCTAAAGACAGTTGTAGTTTATATAGAGGTTTGAAAACATCATCCACACGAGACTCAGGGATGTTGTCCTTTAAGACCAGGTACCTCTATGAATGTGTATGCAGGGACAAGTTCCACTGTAAGTAGGTGGAAGATATAAGATATCTTGCTTACATGCTAACTAGTCCTCTTCAACAATGCAAAATCCCTGTTGCATATAGAATCGTGAACCAAAAATAAAAAGAACAAAAAAATGTATTTGTTCTTAAATCATATCTGCAGTCCCAAAAATATCAAAGTAAAACAAAAAAAGCAACAAAAAAAAACTAATGAATTCATCTGTATACAGTGACTAGCATGCATGCCAAATTCATCTGTCTGCATCAAGTAGTTTTCTAAATTAAACTGACAATTTTCGTAAAAAAGGCCAAGTCCTAAATGTTAACAAATGTGTACAAAATGGAAATATTACTGTGATCGTCTGAAAATCTATTCCGGTGATGTCCATATTATTACAAACATGATTACTAAATTGCATTTGCCTACCAAAAGTGATTTTTTGGCTAACCATGCTAACAAGGTTTTTCTTTTAAAAGAAAGTCTCAGTTCAAAAACGTAAATAATCTCTAAAATATATTAACACATAAGGTCGGAGTCACTAGAACCAAATCATGTCTTAGAACCTACTGAGTACATCTAAATATCTGATTTGGCCTGATTTGGCTTAATACTTTTAGATATCTTCCTTACAATATAAAAGTAATTAAGTACGGTTTGATTCAAAAAGTTCAATAATGTGTTTTAAAAAACGGAACAAATTGTTATATTGGCTTGAACATCTAATCATGTTACAAATATGCTTACAAAATTTCATTTGCCTACCTCAAGCGATTTTAACTCAATCTTGCTTACAAGTTTTTGCACAAAAAAAAAAAAAAATAAAAAGGTCCAAAAGTTAAAAAATGTGTATATTATGAAAAATTGCTATAATGAGATGAAATTCTAATCGTGTTATTTCTATTTGATATGATTATCAAATTTCATTTGTCAATATCGAGTTATTTTTTTTATACTTGCTTAAAAAAAATTTTTTTTAAAGGAAATTTAAAAATATGATTAGTTAATAGAACCAAATCAGGTCTTGAAATCCACTCAGGTTATATAAATATCCAGTTTGGTCCAGTTTGGTCAACAAGTTTTTATTTTATATATATATATATATGATTGATATATTGCTCACCAGGTATTGTGTTGCAGCCTGACTGTCGGATGGACATCAGACAAAATATATTTCCCTCCCGCTGGAAGAGACCTAAATATCAAAGCAGTATATGTGTCGGTGGGCTCCATAGACATTGAAACATAACTACTGTTGATGCTATTGCTGCATGTGTAGCAACTGTGTCTTGCTTCTGCTAGAGCATGACGGATAATGCAGGATTTACTCTCTATCAATTAAGTATCTGAAAAAAATAGAATGTGTTCCGGATATCCCTCCATGAGATCGTTGTTTTTGGAATGATTTTGGAATAAAACAACTTCGTTGCAAATAGTCATATACAAGAATTATACTTTTCTTTGAAAAGGGTTTTGATGCAGCGAAAGATTTATGAGGTTTGCATGATCACTCGGTGTAAAAAATGTTTACCCTCCCGATAATATAATCAAAGATGATCTACCCCCTTACCTTTTGCTTCTTATATATGTCTAAACTTCAAATTAACAGTTGTACTTGTGGTCAACTTTTTTCTTATAACTTTGGAAGCTTTCGCTTGTTTTAATTACACTTGCTGTACTATTGATGTAATTATGCAAAGGACGATGCTTCAATGGAAATTTGGGAACCTGTAGAAAGGGTATGGTGCATCTAAAATACCTCTTTGCTATTTAGGCCCTAAGCATCTACCACAAAAAGTGAGTTTTCATTATTATGTATGACTGTGTAATTAATATCGTACAAGGTAATACTTATTTATTCATGTAACAAATAATATTTATTGTCTGATCAGGTAATTAAAGAAGATTCAGTAAGATTATAGTACCTTTATAGACCAGATGGGCTTCCTAGTTGAGAATAAGAATACGACTACTGTAGTACTCAGCTGATTTCAAGTGAAATTAGTTGCACTTTTTACGGACAGTAAGAAATTATTTTAAGAACGTACACGTGCAATACCTCAATGTATAGCGATTATGACAAAAAAAAAACAACAACAGTTATCTCCCTTCAATTATAATTACTGGTGAGTTACCTGAATATAACAATTGCCTCGAGCAGTATTTTGTTTTTGCCAAACAAATGGTAGCATAGTATCATAAGGAGGCAGCCGACCCAAACTGGCATGGGTGGGTATTAAACCCGCGATATTTGGATTAGGTGTCAGCAGTTCTATCAAGTGAGCTACCGCATCTCCCCTCCTGGAGTAGGACGGTGCTTATTATAAATGATAGCATATTAAATGAAGTCATTGTTTGGACTTTTAAAAGTATAAAGAAAAGTTATATCCACTAGATCAAGTAGAAAATGTAATAATGTGCAAGAAAGTAGCATGCTCCTGTGTTTTGATTACGATTGGTAATTAATGTATTTAGAACATGCTATCTGGAACTATAATGCATTTTAGAACAGTGTTGACTGGAGATGGGGTTGGGGCAGGTTTTTTCTTTAAAGTGCTCACCTTGACTTCAAGTTTTTGGAAATGTCATGATAAATATAAATTCCACAATATTCGTCTTTCATAGAGCATTGGGTTGAATGCTGTTCCTCAAACAATATGGATGGAAATCAAACTACAGAGTGGTTAAGATGCGATAACCCCATCTGAAGTGCCGCTCTCCTGCAAGCACTGAAGATACTGTTTAATAGGAACTACATTTATAAAGTGCAAGAATGGAGGTGGAAATATCATTTAAATGTGTTATCAACACATACTTTTTGACCATAACTTATCATTATGTTTGCGAAAAACAACAAAGTACAGTAATAAACTTTCTTTACTAAATATGCCTGTAACTGGGTTGAATCTGTATGAAAATCTCAACACATATTAAAAGGGAAGAATGGATTAATAAAAGTTTAGATACCTAATGAAGGTGCTGCCCACTTGATCAGACCGAGTAAATGTGATCATAACACGCATATATAGAAATGTCAGATAACAGTACGTTTATTGTGTAGAATTGGGCATGACTAGATTGAATACATGTATCCCAACACATGATGTTCTCAGAGTAATGTGTGGTCATACAGAGGTTTCTTTTTATTAGAATGTGCTGTTCACTTACAAACATTAAATAAAGGTAATGCAATAGGTTCATAACCTTAAGTGCCTTCATCTGGCAAGATTGGAAAGACTCTCTCGTCGAAAACACAAATTCACAGAACATCATTGGTGAGAGAATGTGCTAAGGCACCATTTAACCATGTCTTCAACTGATGTAATTATCAGAACAGAGCACGCGGTTTGAAGATATAGCCATGGTTAATCCGAGCCTAGTAACTAAATTGCTTGTCAAGATTGCAAGAAATTATAACAATGTAACACCCATACAGTATCATTTGATAGGAAAATCATTGACAAATAAAGCAACGTTGTCACGTTAAATGATGTCCACTATAAACCGCTGATCCACTATGAGCATCCTATGTATTAAACAAATGATGAGTTTTGATACTTCATAATTTGAAAATGGGTAATCTAAATTTGAATTTTATTGAGACTGTATGAACAAACGTGTGCTCGAAATATCTTTCTGAGTACCAAAGACCACCATACTGTATTAGTTACTTTGCCTGAATATTCAGATTTGACATTATGAAAATGCAGACATAACCCAGTCTGCCACCATTTTGAAATATTGGATTTGCTCGTACCGTGCAGACCTGCGAGTTTATTGCAAACGAGCCGGAAACCAGGTTATACCACTAGGTAAAAACGATTGGAACACGCTCGAGCTTTTCCGCCAATGACCGGAAAAGCACCTCAAAATACTAGAATAGCCACCATTGTGTAAACATGTAGCTTGTTTTCCAAAGAGACGTCGTGTGTGCGTTACACACCATCATAACGTTCATTGCGACGACTTATCGATTGATATGATTTATTCTTGGTCGAAGAATTTCCCCGATTTTTAATGAACTTACCGGAAAATATTCTTTTATTTATATACTGAAATGTGAAATATAGAAAATTATTTACAAAATATTTTTTATTCCCATATTCTCACATATTCACATGTGAAAATACAAGATTTCCAACCATTCCTTGCGGCGCTCGATTATATGTCCCTACAGAAGTACTACTTCCAGCAAAAAAATCAAATAAATTGAAACTGCATTACCCTTTAGGCACGGAAATTAACTTTTGTGAAAAATATTTGACGGTGCTGTTCACGTCTCTGCGAAAATATTTCCCTGTACTACTTTGGCAACAATTTTAAAATCCGGTGTGATGCATTTGCAAAATCAAACTTGCCTTGTGGTCAGATAGGGTAAAATAGTTTACAAAATGTCAAAAATGTCATTTCTAGCAATATAGTAGGTCATCCCAGGCATACCTCTCTCATAAATCGCTGATATTTTTTATGATCAGCATATAGATATGGTTGAAAGTGAGGTGAAGTTACGAAAAGGGTGGGTGGGAGTTGTGTGCTGAAGAGTGAATTTAATTTCAAAGATTCGATTCAGGAGTCAATTTTAGTACATAATAGAAAGAAAAGTTTCTTTTCCTGGGTAAATACCAAATATATTCATCGTGTGGAATAAAACAAAACACATTTTAACCCGTGGCTTTGACACTCGTTAAAATATCACGTTTTGTTAACCACACGATGAAATATGTCCGGTATTAACGTAAGAAAAGAAAATATCCTCCATTTACGCAATGAATCCCGCAAAGGCATAATAATGCTTCTGACATGGTTCTGTTTTGCCCACTTTTGCGTGTGACTGATTTCTCCGTCATCTTCAGTCGATTTCGCCCTTTTTCCTCTGTGCTACTACATCAAAGTATTTCTGAGGATTTGGGTATCCTGTATACGGACAATTGGGCAGGCCCAGACGTTTTTCTTTCTGATGTCATAATGTTTACCCGTCCGTATTACACCGAGCTTAAAATGGATATGGAATACCCTCGCTAGTGAGGCTGACAATACATTAATTTTGATGGAAATACATTAAATCACTATATTCGAAGTTCAAAAAATGACACAACAAAACTATTCGCAGCTAAGAAAAGAAAAGTTGACAGCAATCTAAATAAGAAAGCTATAACTCTTTCATAAGAAGAGTACCGCAAGGGGACTTTGCTATTTTCTGATTCAAAAGAAATAATTGTCTGAAAAACTAAAACTTAATCGGTACCAAATGTATTGAAAAAAATGATATATCCGCAATTATCAAAGGGACAAAATCCAGCAATAAGGTGTATATAATAGCCACTGAGAAGGAAATGGGTCACATGTATATACATGCATTATATTGTCCGCCATATTAGTATTGCAAACATTGATCCATATTCACTTGAATTTAGATCAAGCTTAAATACAAGTATTCACAAATTTACTACTTCACAAACAGCAAATTATATGTAAAAATGACATAAATCTATCCATTGTAATGTTTAAGGTGTATATGAATAGCGAAGACATTACGAATTCAAATACAAATAAGGAATGCGGACTTACCTGACAGTGTTGCTACCTGGATTGATCAATGTAGAGCACTTCCTAGTTCGGCGTGACTTCACCTTACAGTTTGAACTAAATGACACTTTACATGCATAATCCTGTTTGCCGGTTTCATTGTACGTAATTATTTCGTGTTGACTGCTCAACAATTACACCAACATGTACAGAGTACTACTGACGGCTGAAATGTTGAAATGAAGCACTCCTTGATCTGAAGAAATCTAAAGAACACAGAAGAAACGTACGACATAAGTTTGGCAACCCACTACGCTTGCGTTTTTCGCAACCAGAGATCACACCCGAAGCCTTAGAGGTGCAAAGATAACTTTTTCCTGTTGCATTATCCGCGCCTCATATGGAAGGATATATGGGTGCGGGCGAATGAAATAAACAATAGTTTATTCTCGCCTGCGGTGTTATGATGACATATAGCTTTCTGTCGCTGACGCACGCGAGATAGGAAGTTTAGTTTCTTAGAGTACACATATTAATATTATCACAAAGTTTCGTTCATGCACGAAAACATGAACCTCCTTTTGGGAAGATTGATGGAGTATGTCTGTATGCGTGTATGTAAAGGGTTTAACACCATATCAGCACAATCCTTGCTACATAGCCCCAAGCAAAAGGTAGGTAGCAAATATTGTAAAGGGACACCCTTGCCAAAATCTATCTATATGTCTGTCCTTCTATCTATCTATCTATCATTCATACATACATACATACATACATACATACATACATACATACATACATACATACATACATACATACATACATACATGCATACATCGATACATACACACATACTGACATTGTGCGGAGAAGAGGACTAATAAGTGGGAAATTAGATTTTTTTTTACAAATGTGTATTCGTAGGTATATAGTGCAGTTGTCGTCGTCGTTGTATCGTTATCATC
Organism: Margaritifera margaritifera; assembly: GCA_029931535.1. Taxonomy (NCBI): domain Eukaryota; kingdom Metazoa; phylum Mollusca; class Bivalvia; order Unionida; family Margaritiferidae; genus Margaritifera; species Margaritifera margaritifera. The sequence goes on along the minus strand of JAQPZY010001666.1, from coordinate 2,490,155 downwards.
CTCAATTAGCATCAACATCATCAAAATTGATAAATGAAAATGGAATAGCTGAGTAACAATACATGAGGAGAGTCAACAAAAATACAACATTCCATTAATGAACAAAGAAAAACCCATCTTCATTGTTGAAAACTACACAATATGAAACCTGAAATAAATGAAAATAGATTCAGTTGACTCCATGCCACAGGTAGACGAATGAAGAAATATCCCTGTCAAGTATATAACTCGAACTACGCGCACTAATGGGGTTTTTCAAAGAACAATTAAAAGACTTTGAAATAGATACAATGACGTATTCCTTGCCAAAAGATTCCCAAATTTATTTTCCAAATGCTGAGCTAACTGGAAAATGTTTTTGTTAATGAATCTGTGCAAATAATTATCTAAAAGTATCATAATACGTTTGATGTTGTTCTATTTTGCCTAGCATACTTGATCGTGTGACTGAGATCTCCACCATATATAGGCGACTTTCGCTCTTTCTACGTTGTATCACTCCATCGAAGTATACCCGAAATGGAATTTTGTTCTTTGGTACCCGGCCTAAATTGGCAAGCCGATATCAAAGGCGGGTAACTAGTAAAATCTGGAAATCCCGTGTGGTATGTCAGCCACATCATTCCCATAACGATTAGCTCGTAACCTTCGCCCTGGAGTGCAGTGATTGGTTGGTAGCTTCACATCCACGGGGGATCATGGTAGGAAAAAGTACTGAGATTCTGTACTTTTCCTAAGATGGAGGGAAATGGTTATATGCGGTCTCAAGAGCACCGGAAGCGTGACACAGTTGTCAACGAATGGAATTATTTAGAAAATCCACGAGGTTTTTCGATTGTGCATACACTTTGTTTACCATATCACGTCATGTGCACATCATCCACCATCACAGCATTAATTACGGGTAACTCGATTGAGATGACCTATTCTTTCCCAAACCATTCCTAAAATTCATTTCTCGAGCATGATATCACTTGAGAATTTTCTTTTCATGAACCTGTGCAAATAATTCCAAAAAGGTCTCATAACGCTTTTGACATGGTTTTTACATGGGACAAGGCGTTGCACAGTAGCCAGCAATCACCGTATATAGCATTCCCCTGCAGGAAGTCAGTAAGTTCTGCTACTTAGGATCTACAGTGAGCTACACCCTCTCACTTGACGAGGAGATCAACACCCGCATTGGAAAGGTGGCAACAACATTCGGCAGACTCACAAAACGCGCCTGGGATAAAAACAAACTCATTGTTAAGACTAAAAGATGCTGCTCTATCAAGTCTGCGTTCTCAGTACCCTGCTCTATAGCAGCCAAACATGGACTACCTACAGTCGCCAAGAGAAGAAACTCAAAAGCCTCTACCTCCGCTGCATGCGTCACATTCTTGATACCACATGGAAGGACCAGATTACCAACGCTGGCCTCCTTGCACAGACCAAACTACTAAACATCCTGGCACTCCTTAAACAGAGACGGCTGCGTTAGCTCGTACACGTACACATGATGCAAGATAGATGCATCCGAAAGGACATGCTCTTCAGCGAAGTTGTCAATGCCAAGTGACCAGAAGGACGCACAATATTCCACCTTAAAGATTTCAACATCGGCATCAAGAAATGGGAGTAGCTGGCAAACAGCAGAGGTAACTTTAGATTGGAGTGCAACATCATGACAAACAGTGGCTGGACCAACTACACAGCAAGCGCCAACGCAGGAAGAAGTGCGCCAACCAGTCTCTACCTATAACAGACCACAGCTGTGTCACTTGCGACAGACCCTGTCGATCCAGGATATGTTTTTGTTTAGGTACCAGAGAAAATGCAGCAAAATCTAAAATGTTATCACCGACGGCTACTGCATATTCATCGTCTAACGCAGAGGGTTGAATGCCAAGAGCAAAATGAAGCAACGTTGCTGGGTTCAGTTATTATTTTTTTCACGTCTGGTTACTGTGCATGACCTCCACAGCACCGTCAAAGTATTTATCATCTGTTCTAACTTTTACTGGTATTTATATATTTCACCACAAAAGCATTTGCAAGTATCTATTTTATATCAAACATGATATTTGTGAGAATGCGGAGCCTATACAGCTTCTGAGAGGAGCTACCATACGGGCAATACTTAACACCTAGGCCAATATCAGAGTAATATCATCATAAGAGAAATAAATGCAATGAACATTGATATTCTCCTAATTCCACATAGTGCGGCGTAAGCGTCCATTATTGTGATGTAAGACTTGATCATATGTAAGGGAGTGAGAAAATGTTGATTTTGTCATCTAGCTGGAAAATCACCTTAAAATAGATGTCAATCATTTTTTAATATTTCAAAACTCCAAATTTTTATTAAATGAATTGCAGAATACTTTTATATTTTTCAGACATAATACATCATTTTTAGAAACAACAACTGAGTTGGCAAGTAATTTCAAATTACATTCACCTTGATTAAAATGAAGATAGTAGCCATCGTCCTGAAATGAAAGAGCATATTCTCTACTTTGTTTTGTTCACCTTTATCTTTATGAGATTAGCAAAATATATTGGACAGAATCGTAAATTATATTTTCTTATTGAGCATTCATTTTGCATTTCATCCTTACAAACTCAAATAAGAAACGAAGTTCTTGTAGCTTATTCTATCCATACTAATAAAAACCTGTTTTTTACCTTAATAGTCTGTAGATCGTTGCTCTACTGCTGCCACTTTGGATATGTTATCTGCCATCATACCAACGCGCAGGCGAGAATGCCCTATAGGAAGAGAGCGATCGAGGTATCCAGTGTAGTTGACATGCGTAAACAGTGTTATGTGTGTGTAGGATGGGTTCACACAAATTGGCTGCTGAGCGGGAATATGAAGATATTTATGCACATAGCGGGAAATGGTTCAGAGTTTGGTTTGCTTTTTCCTATTACCATCACCTGAGTTGACAAAAACACTAATTCTCCGATGTATACCCTGTATCCAGAAGGCGGTAAATCTGAGTCCGCACACACACAGCGTTTCCTGGTTTTGTTCATTTCATCGTGAATGTACAGATATACTCCTAGTTTTGATCCAAGTGAATTAAATGTTGTCGATATTTAATACATAGTGTATAATAGGTAAAACATATTGGGTCCTGACACAGCCTCCAACTGCATATGATTTATTTGTAATGGATGAGAGCTAAGTACTGTTTACAGCACTTGTGTTTTCCTTTTTCTATTACTTCTGAATACTGAATATCAGTGACCCCAGACTTTGGAAGCATATCTCAAAAATTAGTGAAATCATGCCATGAAAAAATAAAAAATAGAAAACTACTGAAGCAGCCAAACTTACTCTGATATTTAAAACTTCATTCAATAGATTTCTGGGCCTAAGCAGTCTGTTTATGTTTTGAGTTAAAAACTAAATACATATATTTATACAAGGAGAAACATTCAATCAACTGGCCGCTAAAATACCACTTTCTCTCTCTCTCTCTCTCTCTCTCTCTCTCTCTCTCTCTCTCTCTCTCTCTCTCTCTCTCTCTCTCTCTCCATTCAGCCATTCCTGAAAACAATTAGGTTTGTTTAATTTAGATTGATTTCCATACCGGAATTTTCACAACGCCCATCTACCATGTACATTCCTCTCTGCAATACAATCACACTTACGGCACAATGTGCAACATCATCGACATACAAAATAGCATATATAGGTATCGGAGCACTAATTATTTTACAGCCAAGGAACCAGTCTACTGGTGGGGGAATAAAAAATATAGTACTAAATCTTTTGAGATGCGCCCATTGGGTAATAAATGGGTTCAATTTTGTTCCCTTAATTTTTTCACAAACTTCAATCTATGTGACAAAAATATTTCCTTTTATTTTGATATTATCTATTCAATTTCCTACTGACAAAATAACATATGGACTCTTGGTGCGGGACTATGTTATTAGGTGCAGACCAGGGAACCCCTCTGTATAGCATCACGAAACTCGAAAACATGCTGCAAATACCTATTTTTCGAGGCTGAATAAATGTTCTAACTGTAATGAATGGATCCATGTGTGGTTTGTATGCCAAGCTGATGAAGAATTTATTTTTGTTTTGTAATATATTAACATTAAATTCTATGTGAAATAAATTAGTGTTCCGATCCCGATAACCTCTGTCTTTATTTATAAAGTTGGCACGAGGACATCTTACTTGTAGCTCATGAATAAGATCATTAATGAATAAGGAAAAATAAAATTGAGGTAAGTACACAAGTTTGTCCATGACCGACTTGACAGGAAAAATATCCGCTAAACCTTTTGTAGTTTAACGCATGATTTAAAACTGACATACATTGATGTATGTCCATACGTGACTCAGACTGGATGCGAAAGAAAGGAATTTCATATACGGTCAGCGATCTCCACTTGGCAGGTAGTTTACTGTGCTTTTAAAAGTTACCGAAAAGACTATTAGAATTGTATTTTGCTGTGCAAATTTTAAAAAACCAAAACATAAACGTTTCAATCCTGTGAAACGGAAGGGGTGTGGGTGGAGGATGGAAGGGTGGTCATATGATGTCATAAAGTAGTTTGAACTTTTTCCGACTGTGGAGATACGAAATCGGGAAACGCTAATATGCGATGCTGATGTCCATATTTTCTCTCCCATTTATATGTATGACATATACAACCTATATTTAGCACTAACGTTTAAAAGCTGGAATTGTCAACAGATTCATCAACTTTTTAGTGGGTCTAGTGTGTATTTAAATTTAACTGGTTTCCTTTTTTTTGTGTTTGTTTTCCTTTGTTTTTGACAACACTGATATGTATTTTACCTTAGGTCTGCTATAACTCATTTTGGTTTTATGGCAATTTGTGGTTGATGCCACTTTATTACGTAATTATCTTGTCTGGTAGGATCCGTGTGCATTTAAACCATGAGTAGTAAGCTGGCTTAGTGAATTGGCATTATCAACTTTATGAATTCATCGTTTCAATGCTTGTTGATGAACCGATTGACCTCTTAAATATCTTCTTCAAATGTATACTGTAACTGACTGTAAGAGCTGAGTCAATATTTGCATGGTAGTATCAATTATATTCAGTTGCCATTTTTAGTGTCAGCATTCACAGCATGTTGGAATTGGATTTGATTGTTCGTTTGGTAGAGTAATTAATTTAACTGATTCTTCTGTGACAGGTTTTGGAATATAACCAACTTTGGTGTGCATGTACACAACTTCTGAAAGAATCATTCCACCACCGAACCTGTCATATCTTTTGTTTGAATTTGTTGTAGTTTGAGTTTTAACATGACTTTCAGGCAATGTTTATTTCTCTTGCTCCTGTGTCAAACACTCTGCTTTAAAGCTTTTAAATTCCCATCAACATTTTCCAAGTTTTCTAACAGGGTAAACTCTACATGGAACTTTTTCTTCTGTTAAGTTACCTTCTTGGGTGATTTTTCCATTTTATTTTCGTCCGTTTCTTTTTCAGTACTATCTTTAATCTATTTCCAGGGAAATTATGAGTTGAAAGCCAACGTGATTTTAAGGTTACTAGCAAATTATTTTACATTATCGTTCAAGTATTCTTTACGTTGCCTTACTTTGGTCAGGCTCTTAAATTAATAGTAAAGTAGTAAATTTAGAGCAGTTGAAGGTTCGTTGAAAATGAGATAATAACATGTAAATTGTAATATAAATACTAATAGATGCTCCACATACAAAATACCAAATCTCATAACTGAGTTTAATAACGGTGATGGTAGCCGTCAATCTCCATGAAGGAAATTACGAATTGCACTGGTCTGCAGCCAAATATGCTTCCGCAATAAATGTTGTCAAACTTTACTAACTCGGGGTCACTGAGAACGAAAATGATTCCTAAAATTGTTGATTGGCTCTAGTTTTAAAGATATTAGTATATACGACCCTTGACTTGGGAATGGCGGAGAATAAGTGAGTTATGAAGGGAAGGGATCTCAACTTAAACCAGAAATGACTAAAATATATCTTTGACTGGATCTATGAATAAATCTATGACTTGGTTTGGACAGTACTTGCTTTTTAGGCAAAATAATGAATGATGCAAGCTGAAGCTGGTATTGGGTCATACATTATATGAATTGCATCATGTTATTCCTAGAAGTCATGGATGATGCAATAATAACTAAACTTACATCACTCTGCTGAAGAATTGCCCTATATCAGCTCTACAAATCATACAGTGTCGTGCTCTCGTATTTGTCAGTGTTTGATTTTGCAAAGGGAAACATTTCTGTTTAGCCAAAGTGAGCAGAGATGCCTCGTACTTGTGTGAACAATGCAGATAACTTCTGCTATGTTTGTGGTGAAGTGACTTTTGCATCATAAAACAACAGTATAACCACTATGGTTAAGAAAGCCTATCACCTTTATTTTGGCTGCAATATTGGAGATCAGTACAAGATATGGGCCCCACACATATGCTGCAACAATGAAAAAGTGGACTGTGCATTATCCAAACATTCCGACAGCTATACGCCCAGTACCCTACGGAGAAGGACTGCCGGTTCCTGATGCACCAGAATCATTCTCACTTGAGTCAGACGAGGAAGAGGAAGAGGATGAAACGTCTAGTCCTGAATCATCAATGTCACATGACCCATATGTTCTCCCATCCTCCTCCTCTGAACCACACCTCATAACACAAGGTGAAGTGAATGACCTTGTCAGGGATTTGGAACTACCCAAGAATAAGGCAGAGCTGTTGGGCTCCAGACTACAGCAGTGGAATCTCCTGGCAGGTGATGTTAGGGTGTCCATGTTCCGTGACCGTCAAAAGGATCTTGTCCCATTCTTCTTCATGGAAGGTGATCTTGTAGCCTGCAACAACATCGATGGTGTGATGGCAGCCCTCAACATCGTTCATGCTCCAGATATCTCCAGACTGTTCATTGATTCATCGAAGACGAGTCTTAAAGCTGTTTTGCTGCATAATGGCAGTGTTTTGCCATCAATTCCAGTTGGCCATGTAGTCCATATGAAGAAAACCTATGAAAACATGAAACAACTTTTGAGCTGCATAAACTATGACCAACATCATTGGCAGCTTTGTGGCGATTTCAAGGTTCTTGCTCTCTTGCTTGGTCAGCAGACTGGAAACACAAAGTACTGCTGTTTTCTCTGCGAATGGGATAGTCGTGCGAGAGATTCCCACTACATCAAGAGAGATTGGCTACTCCGACAGTCACTGGAGCCTGGGATGAAAAGTGTTCAGCATCCACCACTTGTTGAATCAAGGAAGATTGTGTTTCTATCCTTGCACATCAAGCTGGATCTGAGAAAGAACTTTGTCAAGGCCATGGACAAAACACAAGCAGCTTTCAAGTACCTCCGTGGAAAATTTCCAAGGTTAAGTGAAGCTAAGATAAAGGAAGGTGTCTTTGTTGGTCCTCAGATTCGTGAACTTCTTCGAGATGATGCAGTTCACCGTGCACTGCGTGGCAAGGAAAAGACGGCATGGAAAACCTTCCAGTTAGTGGCAACAAAGTTTCTCGGAAACAACAAGGCAGACAACTACAGGGAGTTGGTGGAAAACATCATCAAGGCATACAAAAGCTTTGGTTGCAACGTGTCACTAAAGATACATTGTTTGCACTCTCATCTAGATTTTTTCCACCGAACTGCGGAGCAGTAATAGACGAGCACGGCTACGGATTTCACCAGGACATTGCAACAATGGAGAAACGCTATCTGGGCAAATGGATCTCATCAATGCTTGCAGACTATTGCTGGACAGTGACAAGAGATGCTCCATTTAATGAATACAAGAGACAAGCCAAGAAGCGCCGAGTAGACACTGAATAAGGACTAAACTATGTACTTATATATACATAATAGTTTTTTTTACTTTTGTTTCAATATATTTTTTATTTATATAACCCTTTTGCTGTTTTTTAAAATATTTCATAAACAGGACAGGTGAAATATTATCATGTAAAGCAACCATGAACACATAAAAAGACCTAGGTTTACAATTTATGATTAAAACTCTACTATGTACACAATATACACGTCCGTAAAAGGTAAAAACTTAAATATCTTACAAACAGTATCCAATCAGTTGTTTTAATTGTCATACTTGAATTCAGCTCATCAAAATCCCTAATAAATAGTACATTTTATCTCTGAAGCAGGCGACTTCGAAATAATTGTAGACCAGTGTTATTGGATGGAAAAAATAAAGACCATTTTAAATATTGAAGAAAGAAAACCAACACAGAACACTGGAAGCAATGCATGAATGAATACATAGAAAGCTAGAACAATAATGCAAATTTCAGGATAATTCACAAGACAAGAGATAGATTGTAAAATGTTTTGAACAGGAACATGAAATAAAATACGACCTTGAAACTTCTTGGTGAACAATATGTTGACTTGTTTTGTTGATGGCTAAATGTTTTATAGTAGAAAGTAAAAAGTCAGTGCTATGGTTTACTGCTTGTTACCACTGAGTTGATTTTGTCAGCCGACAGTTTTCTCCAGCATTCAACAATATCTACCCCATAGTTGTAATAACTTTTGTAATCCTTTAGCATATCAGCAGTTGTATGCTCTCAAAATCCCTAAAGTGCCGTTTTGTGTTCTTCGGGTCCATTATCAAGCTTATTTTAAGGGTAATGGTATTATTGCACCTTCAAACATCAGTGTTTATATTTGAAAGTAAATATGAAACCTGTATACTGATTTGACTTAGCTTGATACACTGTAATCTGTTTAATGCCCCACCCCCAACATATATATATATATATATATATATATATATATATATATATATATATATATATATATATATATATATCATCAAGCTGTTATCATCCATTCTGCCCTTTTAAGTTGGTACTGTTATCAGTGCATATCACAATGTGCGCTGTATCTATTTAAAAGACTGATCATTCTCACATCCTAAACTAATATTACATAAAATGGTTATTAGCTTGTATGTGAAATAGTTGTTTTCAGGGTCGAAGATTTTGATCCCTTGAAATATGTGTGCAATGTCTCTGTTAACTGTAGCATTAATCTGAGCTGTATGACAAGGCTAAGCTGCACTGCTTGTTAATTTGGATATAACTGAATTGTCACAGCAGCAAAAGTATGCTATTTAGTGCCCTGGCAACTGGAGTAAAGTGGTATGATTCGAAACCACATTGTTCGGTCAAGAGTTTCTGATTGCTAACCACTGCCCAACCGCAGCTGCTGTCGCCATTTGTCACCTTTTACGGCATACGGGAGCGCGCATTCCATGAGCCCTCAGGAAGATGGTTGTAACGTGATTCCCCAGTAGCTGAACGTGGGTGGGTGAGAATTATTAGCTGAAAGTGGGTTGGTGTAATCTTCAATAGCTGAAAGTGGTTGGCTGAGCATGAAAGTGGGTGAGTGTAAATCTTTCAGAGTCAAAGTAGCTGACTGAATATGAACATTCTTGCTTGTAAACTTTCAAGAACCGAAAGTGGATGGCTGATTTCCACCAACGATCTTACTATTAATATAGTTGAAAGCATACTGATTTAATCTAATTTACTGATAGTAAATATGCGTGGAGCTTAAGTTCAGTATTATTTTTCAAGAGAGAAACAGATAAACCTTGTTCATGGGAGTTCACATCCAACTTATTAAAATATGTAGATATTAAATATTTGACAAAGATTAAATCTCAGAAGTTCAATTACATACTCTCGCCTACTATACAAGGTGATACTGTTTCACTCATGAGAAAACTATTTCTCTATGGAGATCTTTTAAATACATGTTTGTTCCAGGATATGTAAAATGGATAAAAAACATTAAGCATTGTCATGTGTATTAACAATAATAAGAAAAAGCAACTGACAGTATCTGAAGGGATACAAAGAATCTTCAAATTGCATATTATATCTAGTTAAATAGTTAAATATCAATCTATATTGGTAACTGAAAATAAATTTCACGAATAGACAAAAACACGATTCTAAGATTAACGAAACGGATCCAAATTGTTCATACTTAGTAACTAAATTTCAAAATTTCACTGGCTTTCTACATCTTTTCTTTTTTGAAATTAATGCAATAATTTGTTTTAGGGTTTTCATATTTTTTACGTTTTTTTACAAAGTTATGAATATTTTATTAGAGCGAGCAGTCTAAATATTTCATTTGTCTTTCATTGCGGTTCTACTGTTTTTATAAGTCCCTATTACCCTTATTTTCATAGGAAACAAATTACTAAGCGCACACACAATTATACAAATGTACAGACATTTTTAAAAATCAAAATAATCTGACTTCAAAACTTTGAGCAACATCCAAACGATGATTTCAAGTTATGAAAGCTCAGAATACTTCACTATATATTTACACATCTTATTTTCGTCTAATTTGGTGAGACTTTGTTTTGGTTTATACTCCCACAAACCAGCCTGTTATGTAAATATTGTAATATCATTCACTCCATGCAACAGCTAGTGTCCCTGTTATTAGTAATAGACCAATAGATAAGGAGGTGGTACAACAAATGGTTACTGACATTGTGGAAGTATAATTGTCCAAGTTAACTGATTTTGATTTAAACAGAGCCGGATTTCAATGCTTCCTCGTAATTGGGTGGTGTGTGTATTTGAAACTGCGGTTGGAATGAGTCCCATGGAAAACTGTTTGTGGTGGGATGTTTATCTTGTGTGATTCCAGTGCAGTGCTGAAAAGAATAAAATCAAACGTTCTATGAGTGTTTTGTGCTACACTTTTATTATCTTAGTCTGATTAGTACATGTTAATTAAATAGCATAATTATAACTATACATATGAGTTGATAGAAAACACGCAGACTTAAACATGCTATTCAGAATCATTCATAGAGCAATTTACAAGATATAATTTGACCCCACCAAGTGTTTTTCTTTTCTTTTGTAAAGCTATTTTGAACGAGCTTGAATTGATTTCTGACATATAATAAAAACACAGCATAATTTTATCTAAGAGTAAAACTGTCCAAGTTTTCCGCCAAAACAGAATGAGCTAAGAGAAATAATAATAATAATAATAATAATAATAATAATAATAATTTCGAGAGGATCACATATTTAGCATTTACCGATCATACAGTCCTGTGTAAAGTAAACATGTAAAGATTCTCTTAAGGGATACATTCCTTTACCCTATAAATGTAATCTCTACAAAATTGCCATGAAATATGTTATGTGTAGGAATCTTACAACTAAAAATATACCAAATATAATGCCATGTTTCCTTAACATCTAATATATACATTTTTTGCTTTAAATTTTCCATGACATTGAAAGGGAAAACTGGATTCCAAAGCAAATTCGATCTCTGTAACCTTCCTATGAAGAGAGAAATCTTAAGTGGAAATATAGTAGTGATATTAAGGCATTTAAATAAATAATAACAAGTTTCAGATGTTGAAAGCATAGTAAAAATTACTTCAATTTTGAAATTGAATATACCATTCCATTCACATATTTCGCATTTTGCTATATACTTTGTAATATAGAGGTGGAACATTCTTATCTCACTTATGTCACCATTCAACTTGAAAGAAGGATGTATACAGTTTCTTAAAAAAATAGCAATACGTAACAAAATAACAGAACATAGGTAGGTGGATGAGGTACCATGTACTGAGACGCGTGTCCGTCTGTCTGAAATCCGTACTGTGGAGAAGTCATTGGGGTTGGTAATTCATTAGCAATTAAGCCGTTACTATCACGAAACCATTAAAATCGTCCGTTAATGCACACGTCACATTAAATATTACATATGTAATGCAGATCCAGAGTAAAGACCTACAGTAGGTTAGTATAACTGCGCTTGCAACTTAAAGTATTCTAAAAAAAATGCCATGAATTATTAACATATAATATAGCCATTGTTTCAACTTTACATTTTCCATGCCAATGAGTGGAAAAACTGGATCCTAAACAAAAATCAGTCCCTTCATTTCCACTGAAGAAATATTTATTAGCTTCACATGAAGTGAGAAATCTTAATTGAATATACAGTAGTTCTAGTAAAGACATTTAAATAAATAGTAATAGGTTGCAGACGTTGAAAGCATAGAGAAAATAACTCCAATCATGAAAATGAATATACCATACCAGTTATATGTCATGTTAAGCATTTGGCATTTTACTATATATTGTGTGATAAAGGTGGAACATTCTTATAAAAATTAAATCGCCATTGAACTTGAAAGATTGGTGTATCACTTTGAGTGAAAAATAGAAACGAATAAAAAAAAAATAGAACATAAGTACGTGGACGAGGTACTGTGTATTGAGACGCGTGTCCTTCAGCCTGAAATCCGTACTGTGGAGAAGTCACCGGGATTGGTAATTCATTGGCAACTATGCCGTTACCATCCTGAAACTATTAAAATCGTCCTTTAGTGCACACTTGACATTAAATATGAACATAAATCATGCATATTCAGAGAGAAATGTACAGTAGGTCAATATAACTGCGCTAATATCAAGTATGCCAACACGCATTTCCAAATACATGCACACATACGCACTCAGAGAACTTTGCATTACAATCGTTCAATCAGACGCTTTCATGTCTCACTGAGATCTTGACCATACGAGGATCTAGAAAAATGTGTTATTGGTCGCTCTTACCGATAGAGGGCACTTCGCTTATCATTTGAACAAGCGAAGCTGCGTTGTTGCTATCTCAAAATGAACCAAACATCATTCAAGCTCAAATTGTATTGTAAACTTAAAGGCATATCATTAAACATGAACTTGTAAACACATGCAGATGCAGGAAGCATATGTCAATCAGCCAAAGAAACTTTCAGTGTTTACGTGAAACATGATGTCATCGCATCAGCCAATGAAATGACTTTTTAAACAAATTGTGTGAGCTTCGTCCTGGCATTACAAGGAATATTCAAGGCGTTTCAAGTTGTTTTTCATTTATTTCTTTATTTATTTATTTATTTGTATTTGTTTTCCAGATCCTCCTTTTTTGATGGTATGGGCTTAATTTGCCAAGCCAATATTATTGACCGGTAACTAGTAAAATATCTGCTTCGTGATTGGTTTGTCACGGACGCCTTTTGCATAACAGTGACGTCATCCCCACAACGACTGATTTTGGAAACTCCCACCCAAACTTCTCCAACTGCAATGATTGGTTGGTAGATTCACATTGGCGCTGTGCTCATTTGAAACTATATATTGTAATTAATTCTAACTACCATTAGAATAACCAATTTATTTTTTTTTCCAAATTATTTTGAAATCTATGACGAAACATCCCCTATGCATGTACAGCACAGAAATTGCAAAAATGGATTGACGCAGTAATTATCATGTACTCAAACTATAGTGGTTACTGATGTTACGGGTTAATAAATTTCACTTTACAGACACGTGTTTAAGGGACTCAATTCAAAAACTGGTGTAAGTGTTTTGCAAACTGAAAAAGAAAAAGAAAAATCATCCAAGTGGCAGATACACAATATATTTACCTATTTGTAATTACAATAATGTAATATGTAATGTTCATATCAATTATAATTATGGTAATTATAATGTATAATTCTGCTATCACTCATTTCATATCATATGGCCAAAGTAATATGTGGTGTAATAACAATAATGGGTACAAAAATATTAAAGTGGTGAAGATATTTCCTTCAGAAAACGTGAAGGTTATACATATACAAACCTTTTGAAAAAGGCACTAACAATTTGTTTTCATCATTTTTAAGGAAACAAGTGATAAATGTAAAAGTAAAAAGTAATTGCAACTGAAGAATGTAAAAGCATCAGTAATGGTGAATATTTTAATTGACGCTGTCGGATTTGCTCGTCGTCATGATGGTAGAAGTAATAGCCGTAACTAGTAGTAGTAGTAATTGTTGTTGTTGTTGTTGTTATTATTGCTGTTGTGACATCTGCTGTTACTTAAACATATATAAATTCGCAGCACTGCCATTTTAGCAATATAGATTGGAACGACAGCACAAGATTCAGCACAAATATCAGGTGATAAAAGTGATAGTATCCGTGGAAGTAGTAATAGTATCGGTAGCTATTGTTGTGGTGATGGTAGTAATTGTTGTTTCATCGTTCCTTTTTAGCAGTAGTAGTGGTTTCTGTATTGTTGCTGTTGCTATTGTGGTTGTGGTAGTGATGGTGGTGGTTGCAATAACAGCGATAAATGTAGAGGAAATGTAGGTGGAAAAAAATCAAAAGACGTAAATGCACATGATGGATTACTTCCAGCAGCAGTAACAATAGATAATTATGAACAATACCTTACTCTAACACAAAAAAGGAATAGCAGATGCGGCTTCAAAAGCAGAATGTCGGATTGAACGCAGCAGGCATATGTGGACCATATATACAATTAGTTGTCGTAGTGGTATTTGTTGTATTACTACTCATAATACTAGCATATGTTGTGTGGCAGAAATTTTGGTTATGGTGGTTCAGTTGTACTTTTAAAAGAAGTGGTTGTGGACGTATTTTATTTGTTTGCTGCATTTCTGAAATGAGAGATAGATTGAGAGAGAGAGAGAGAGAGAGAGAGAGAGAGAGAGAGAGAGAGAGAGAGAGAGAGAGAAACAACTTACCCAATTGTCTTCTGACAGTTGATTGTATTGCAGTTGTGGTGGATCGACATACAATCACACCTTATTGATCCAGACGGGACTGGCGTTGAGAGAGAGAGAGAGAGAGAGAGAGAGAGAGAGAGAGAGAGAGAGAGAGAGGGAGGGAGAGGGAGGGAGAGTGAGAGAGAATGAACTTTAACCAAGTCTCATCACATTTGTTTGAGTTACAGCTGTGGCGGGTCGAAAAACAATCACACATTGCTGATTCAGTTGGGACTGGCGTTTAGCTCGTGCGTAGCAACAACAAATCCAGATGCCGATCTTGAGTAAAACTAGTGGCACTACACTGTTATGTACAATAAAATAATGTCCCATTACCAGATATATAGAGTTGAACAATATCTATCAATCTATCTGCCTGAGACAGGTACTCATGAATCAACAAATACAAAAGAGAATAAATTGAAAGAAACTTCCACAGCTAGTAATACTTCATTACAGAATTTATGTAAATTAATCAATCTATACTTATTGTAAAGCGCCTGTCTTTTTGTACATATCGCACGGACGGATGAATGGATGGATTGCCGACATATCTGTATATGGCAGCCTTCGGCAAATTCTTAAAGCTCTTTCTACGGAAAGTATTTATTATTCTTTCATCAATTTCTCTATAATTTTCATATTTTTTCCAATTTTTTGCGAAGAAGTATGAACATTTATTTTTTGTTTACTTACATAATAGCAATCACAAAATCCGCCATGACTCCAAAGCTAGTGACATGAATGGAACTCGATCATAACTCTGAAATTGGATATGTGTATTAGACTTGAAAGCCACAAAATCTTTACATTCTCGTTAAGTACGTAAGTGTCAGTTTGATATAGACTAGTCAGTCACGCGGTATTTATATATTGTCTGTCTTTTTCAGCATGGTCTATGCAATACTCTTCTTGTATATCCATATAAACACACACACACACACACACACACATATATATATATATATATATATATATATATATATATATATATATATGCATGAGTGTATATTATACATAGTAATATTATCACAAAATTTAATTCATACACGAATAAAAGAACACCCTTTTGTGAGTTTTGAATGAGCATGTCTGTATGTGTGTATGTAAAGGGTTTAACTGCATATCAGTACAATCATGACCATATAGCCCCTAACAAAAGGTAGGTAGCAAAAATTGTAAAGGGAAAAACCTTGCCAAAATCTCTAGGCAGATGAATCGTTATACTCAAAAGTAAATATGTACTATGAGACAAACGAGAAAAGGTAACAATTTTGCAAAATCTCAGAAATGAAAGAAAGAAAATACAAGGCAAAGATAAAGGTGCAAAATGAGTAAAATCCTTAAAATGCAAAGTCAAAAATAATCTATATAAATCACACTCCTTCAGATGTGTAAGACCTCTGTTGGAACACCACCATCACGGAACGCGTCCAATAGCAAACAGGTTTCCTCAATTAGACGCTCTAACGACATGCAGGATGGCGCATCGTGCCTTTTTGTACATTTCGAGCCCGCAGTGGGAAAGGCTGATTGAAGAAAAAATGTTACGTTTTCATGAATGAATACGAGAAGCACACAAAAAGACGTCTCAGTTCAACACATGCTCATGAATTAGTGGAATTATCGAGTTTGAAGCAGAAGAAGGACTGAGATAAACAAATACATCTTGCTTTTTAACCCTGTGATTCTTTGTTTTGAACGTTAAATGAACACTTCCTTCTTTAAATATTGTATAAACTAATTATCGAGTAGAAATTCCATCATTAGAAGAGTATTGCTTCCGAGCTGTTCCAGACAATTCTTATACACATGTAATTGAAAACTTTTAAATGTGCATCTAAATCAAAAGCTTCCTTTTCGCCGCAAAGGTACATGAAGCCCTTCTTAAATCAATTCAGTCTGTTCTGATCAAGCAGAGACTCTCTTCCAAATGACTCTATCTATCTATCTATCTATCTATCTATCTATCTATCTATCTATCTATCTATCTATCTATCTATCTATCTATTCATACACAGATGTAACACTATTGTTATTTGTAGCATCTATTTCAGACATATTTTTTTTTAAAATGCGACACTTAACTGAGAGCAAAATACTAAGAGTATGATCAGTAATGCGTCTGTAGTGTCCAGTGTTATGGGCTCCAAACTTTTTATTTCATTCGTGCACAAAAATATAACTTTACATTAATGAACAAAAAACTCATCTTCATTGTTGAAAACGACACAATATGAAACCTGAAATAAATGAAGATAGATACAGTTGACTCCATACCACAGGGAGACGAATGGATATGCTAGTCGTATAACTTCAACTCTATGAAAGAGACTTTGAGTTAATCGTAATGATACTTCCCAAATTAGTAAGTTTTTGGCCAACGAACATCAGACTATATGTAATATGTAAACAGATTCTCTTAAAACAATAGGTGCTGAACATTAAAGAGTGAACATAATACCTGTACTTTTAGTTTTAGTATTATTCCTGCAACTTTATGATGAAACTAGCGCTTACATTGCTGTTAGTTATAACACGTCATCTAGTGATTATGACGTCGGCAAAGTTAATATGACGTAATGACAACCACGGGCTTGAGGGCAATTCAAAATGGCCATTATTTACATCCAATTTTTTTCTAGCGTACGATGGAAAAGACCGAGGATGTTCCGAATGACTCCTCAAAGTTGATTGCCTCCCTTGTTAAGGATAATACCATTGCCACAACGCTGTACATTTAGTGGCAAATTCTACCTGGAGAAAACCTTACCCCTTGGGAACTGCATAACACTCAATTTATATTCCTTTTTCTATACTTTTCTTCTCTACAATGGCTTTGATGCAGAGGAAATTCCAATAACAGGTGTACATTTCCTAACGTTAATGCAACGTCGCCGCCAACGACGACCATGACATCGCGGGTATAGTATAAGCTATCCTGCACGTAGTCGAAATTATATTCTGCTATGCTATTCTGCTCTCTAAAACATGTCACCACACACAAAGGGCATTAGACATGTCTTGTCTAATTCCATGAAATATTTTGGAGCAGTAAGCAAGAAAGAGGGGGTGTTTTGTTTTGTTTTTTTTCTCGGAATAAATGTAGATATATGGCCCATAAATTCTGTACAATAATAACGTTAGCATGGCTCCTCCAATATTCGCGGCACGTAAATGTTTGCGCTATTATTATGCAAGCTGTCCACTTACACAAAATTTGAAACATGTATGTATTGGTTTCTGTAGAAAATAATAAGGATTTCGATTTCAAGCCACGAAGTACAGACTCTATAGAAACCCTATTTACCTGATGTCTCTATATCTTTTCTTTGTTAACACGGAAACAATCATCCAACTTTCGCTGTATTAAGCACATTTAATGACTCGAATCAGTTGCCGACATTTTGCTAAATTTAGTGAAATCTGGAATATTGGAAACATTTGCAAATTATCAACTTATTCCGTCACGTTACACATAAATTAGGTTAATGCATCAATTTGAAAATATTTGAACTGTAAATGTACTGAATTAATCAAAATAAATGTTATTACCATAAGATATAGTTCGCTTCTCAATTTTAAAGCATTTTCATTTTATTATGTTCAGCTTGAAAGTTAATTGTTATATTTATTAGTATTGCTTTAATTTATATCAGGTAGATGTTCTGTGGGAACGTCTTCATGTCCTCTGTTGAGGTATCTTCACTATCCAATGTAATTCTCCTCCACCTTTTCTAATTCCTGACGTACTTGGTTGAATATTGCCATGAAATTTAGAAAAGTTCAAGTATTCATTTCTTTGTTGTTGAGTTTATCTGTTTCGTATTGACAATACTTTTATGGTTGTATACAGTAAACAGAAGATCGATTTGATTCTACACACTCAAAAGAAAAAAGACAGACAGGAATGCAGACAGAAATTATATCATTAATTAAGGAACGCATTGATTATGCAAAATTACAGACTGACAATCAGATATATACATGTTGATAGATACATCCATATTAGTATATATATATATATACACACATATATAAATATATATATATATATTTTTATATATATATATATATATATATATATATATATATATATATATATATATATATATATATATATATATACATAGTATGGCATGCATTGATTATATAAACTCTAAAACTCTCCCCGTACAGCCTTACAGCACATACCTTTTTTCCGTATGGAGTTCAGTGAAGTTGAAAAAGGCCATGAAATGGACGTGATGTAAAAAATTGGTTTGTGAGCATTTGTTTTCTGCGACACCGTCATAATCAAGGAATGCAATAATATTCATTAGGACCCAGTGCACTTGCAAATTGGTCATTACGATGTGCGTATCTATGGTTAATACTTGATGCTTACCAATCTATATTTTTGTTCAGTAGACTAGGACCTAATAATTATTCTAATGAATTCTCAAACTGTCAAGGGAAACTTGCTGAAATAGAGTAGTTTGCAGTTAATCAACACATGCCAGTCGATCGTAAACTACTTTGCAGAATTTTATCAAATTTTTCTTGATTCAATTTTGATTAGAATGTTCTTGACTGTCTCTACTGTGCTATAGAATGTTCTTGACTGTCTCTACTGTGCTACAGAATGTTCTTGACTGCCTCTACTGTGCTATAGAATGTTCTTGACTGTCTCTACTGTGCGATAAAATGTTCTTGACTGTCTCTGCTGTGCTATAGAATGTTCTTGACTGTCTCTACTGTGCGATAAAATGTTCTTGACTGTCTCTACTGTGCTATAGAATGTTCTTGACTGTCTCTACTGTGCTATAGAATGTTCTTGACTGTCTCTACTGTGCTACAGAATTTTCTTGACTGTCTCTACTGTGCTATAAAATGTTCTTGACTGTCTCTACTGTGTTATAAAACTTCAGGGACACTTTTAATTTGTCCCACTTAGATACTTCCTTAATTCTGTATATCTGTCTACAGACACTGAAGCATTTATATACCTCAAAAATGCAATTACAATTACAACAGTCCTAATTGAGATAAATAAACACCATATAGGAAGGAAATGATCATATTTTATCAGTGATTTATTTCGTTTCCTTCATCGTCTATGGTTTATCCTTTATCATTTATGGACGACCGTTTAACGTTTATTACGTTTCGCTCAGCAACGTTTCACACATAGTGCTTATCGTTTGTACTTCGTTCGTTTTTCTGTTTTTTCCGTTGGTTTATTATTCCATTTGCATTTCAGAGAGGTACATATATGTTTTAGTGTCTCTATATGTATATATATATATATATATATATATATATATATATATATATATATATATATATATATATATATATAATGCTATGACAAGAAACACCGCAATTTTCGTCCACGTGTAGAAAATTCTATTTACACAAAGGGACAGAACACGCACCCATTTACTTCTTTCATCCAATTATATGCAGATCATCAGAGGGTCATATGTTTGTTAAACAACATTAAATCTTCCATTATACAGCTTACATCTAATATAAGAACTAGTATCCTTAACAGGTTTTTTATTTGGTAGGCTTTACATCAGTCGAAGAAATAGATGATGCTGGTGATCAATATAGTAAACAATACCCTTGGTGCACATTTATGCAAATGGTTTACTGGCTGCACTTGCTCAGCTAGCTACCTAATAGAAGTTATTATAGAGAATTACAAATATACACCAAACAGAGCTTAAAGTGCTATCGTTGGATCCTACAGGAGAATGCTTGCAAATATAGTTCTGCATGCAAATATTATAGCACAAATTTGATCAAATTTAACAATATTAAAATATTAAAATCTGTATATATATATATATATATATATATATATATATATATATATATATATATATATATATATATATATACCAAAAATATGCAGACATTTTCAAATGTAAGTAGTGCTGAGATATATGACTTCGTTCAAGCATTACATTTAGTTTTCAATTTGCAGGAGCCTCAGGCAGAACAGAAAGAAGTCTAAGATTGACCTTGCTGTCCAGGATGCAGATTCTGAGACAGAATCTTATTAAATTTCTGAAAATTTACCGAAAAATCAAATACAGTCATGGTCGAATATATGCTCTCTATTAGTTTTGTTTTTACCTCTTATCTCATTTTAAATACAGAGGTTTATGCTTTCAGCCTGAAAAGACTGCACAGCTTGTTAGCAAAACTACAATATTTTATTTTATGCTACGCTGTGATTTACTGGATTTTCCAAGAGAAATAAATTTTATAATTCACTTGAGGGAATTACCAAAATATATTTTGTCACTGCGGTCGATAGACATCGATAACAATATGACCTAAAACTTTGATGCGCAATTCTGACCTTTGCTCGGTCTAATGGTATGGCCACCGCTCACGCAGGAGAACTGGGATCAAGTTCCACAATGTGCTTATTTTTTGTATTTTTTTAAAAAACATTTTTTTATATGCCATTTTACCTTGAATTAGTAAGGAATATTATGTTACCACTGATATGTTTTGTGCGAATATACACAGAACTCAGCAGAACATACACGGTAAACAGCTGACATTATCGCACGGGATACCGTAAGCAATCTGCTACTTCAATATGTTATGCATATTACTTACCAATACGTTTGAGCATAAAATAAAAGGAAAATAGTTTTTAATACACTCATTGAATGTCATTTTTGTACCCCCATTGCTTGTCTAAATGTAATCTTGTCAATCCTGTTGTATGGCTGGCCACCCCTAGAGGTTCATTGAGTGTTTCTGAACAAAACCAACTAAAGTAGACACATGTAATTCAACATAAATATTTTCATGATCTTTCCCGGTGCAGATTGTGACACCGACTACTCACTTTTGAGTATCTGTCGCGCAGACCGAGTGCCTCCGGAGTCGCAGTGTGGCTCAGAACAGGCAGATCAACAGTGGACATGATCTTCTCCCTACGCCAACTGCACGAGAAAATTAAGAGAGCGGCAGAAACTACTCTACGTTGCATTTGTCTGCGTCACCAGCAGGACTCTTTAATAATATCGGCCTCTCCCCCCTTCCCGAAACTTGTCGACCTGATCCGTTCAATTCACGATAATCTACGCGGCACGTTATTGTTTGATGGCTCCAATTACGACAGCTTTGATATTAAATGTAGAGTGAAAAAGGGCTGCGTCGTGGCATCAACAATCTTTGGCATCGTCTTCGTTGTACTCCTTAACTATGCTTTTGGCGCGGACATGGAAGGCGTCTACCCTTATACGAGGTCCGATGGAAAAATATACAACCTAGCCAGGCTAAAAGCCAAGACTAAAATACAGCTCATCCTGATCACAGAACTTCTGTTCGCAGACGATGCAGCACTGATTGTCCACGTAGAAAACCGGCTGATGGACTGTCTCTCTTATGTATGCTCCATGTTTTCCCTCACCATCAGCATCAAAATGGTAGTCATGGGACAAGACGTTGCACAGTAGCCAACAATCACCCTCTATAGCATTTCCCTGCAGGAAGTCAGCAAGATCTGCTACTTTTAATCTACAGTGACCGACATTTTCTCACTTGACAGGGAGATCAACACCCGCATTGGAAAGGTTGCAACCACCTTCGGCAGACTCACAA
Organism: Margaritifera margaritifera; assembly: GCA_029931535.1. Taxonomy (NCBI): domain Eukaryota; kingdom Metazoa; phylum Mollusca; class Bivalvia; order Unionida; family Margaritiferidae; genus Margaritifera; species Margaritifera margaritifera. Next base: position 2,467,913 of record JAQPZY010001666.1, on the reverse strand, counting down.
AACGCGCCTGGGATAAAAACAAACTTACTATTAAGACTAATTTGCTGCTCTATCAACCCTGCGTTCTCAGTACCCTTCTGTATGCCAGTGAAACATGGACTACCTACAGACGCCAAGCGAAGAAACTCAAAAGCTTCCACCTCCGCTGCATTCGTCGCATTCTTAGTACCACATGGAAGGACCAGATTACCAACGCTGGCCTTCTTGCACAGACCTGACTATACAACATATTGACACTCCTTAAACAGAGACGGCTGCTCTAGCTCATACGCGTACACATGATGTAAGATGATCACATCCGATAGGCATGCTCTACGGTGAATTTTCGAGTGCCAAGTGACCACAAGGAGGCCCAATACTCCGCCTTAACGATCTCAACATCGGCATCAACGAATGGGAGTCACTGGCAAACAGCAGAGGTAACCTTAGACTGGAGTGCAACATCATGACAAACAGTGACTGGACCAACTACACAGCAAGCGCCAACGCAGGAAGAAGTGCGCCAACCAGGCTCTACCTATAACAGAACACAGCTGTGTCACTTGCGACAAACCCTGTCGATCCAGGAAATGGGTTTTAGCCACCAAAGAAAATGTAGCAAAAATTAAAAGTTATCACCAACGGCTACTGCATATCCATCATCTTACGCAGACGGTTTGGATGCCAAAAACAAAAAGTAAATATTTTCATGCACATATCAACGATATTTTTATTACCCTCCTATATATTCATATTTCTGATAAGTTTGAACTTGTGAAACATAAACTTTTTTGAAGAAAATTGATGACAAGAAAGTTATGCAAAACCCACTTGAGGTAGAGCATTTAGACTTAGTAGGCATGCTTTTATGCCTTTGTATAAGGCGTAATGTGAGTTAAATTCTATAAAAGCCCTTTTAAAGAATTGTTATGGGGGTGAGGGTATACATAGTTTGTAGATTTGACTCTTTTGCCAGTAGTGGGGCATATGTGTTTCACAAACACCAAGTAAATTTGTTTCTTTACCCTTTTCAATAGTTTTTAACGTTTTCAGGAGGTTGTAGGAATATTATATCATGACATTAAACAATAACGTTGTACCAACATTCCAACAAATTCACCTTATCATGTTGCCACAACGTAATGAAACAATGTTGCTAGGTTCAGTTCTTATTTAATTTTTCACGTCTGGTTACTGTGCATGAACTCCACAGCACCGTCAAAGTATTTATCATCTGTTCTAACTTTTACTATTATTTCTATATTTCACCACAAAAGCATTTGCAAGTATCTAGAGAATGCTTGTATAGCTGATGAGTAAGGCTACTGCACAGGCAATAGTTAACATCTAGGCCATTATCAGAGTAATATCATCATAAGAGAAATAAATGCAATGAACATTGATATTTTCCTAATTCCACATAGTGTGGCGTAAGCGTCCATTATTGTGATGTAAGACTTGATCATATGTAAGGGAGTGAGAAAATGTTGATTTTGTCATCTAGCTGGAAAATCTCCTTAAAATAGATGTCAATCATTTTATAATATTTCAAAGCTCCAACTTTTCATTAAAAGAATTGCAGAATACTTGTATATTTTTCAAACATTTTACATCATCTTTAGAAATAACAACTGAGATGGCAAGTAATTTCAAATTATATTCAGCATGATAACTTGATTAAAGTGAAGATAGTAGCCATCGTCCTGAAATGAAAGAGCATATTCTCAACTTTGGTTCGTTCACCTTTATCTTTATGAGATTAGCAAAATATATTGGACAGAATCGTAAATAATATTTTCGTATTGAGCATTAAATTTGCATTTCACCCTTACAAACTCATAAATGAAACGAAGTTCTTCCAGCTTATTCTATCCATACTAATAAAAACCGTTTTTTTTTACCTTACAAGTCTGTAGATCGTTGGATATGTAACGTCATACCAACGCGCAGGCGAGAATGCCCTATAGGAAGAGAGCGATCGTGGTATCCAATGGAGTTGACATGCGCAAACCGCGTTATGTGTATGAGGGATGGGTTCACACAAATTGGCTGCTGAGCAGGAACATGGATATATTCATACACATAGCTTGAAATGATTAACAATGTTGGTGTGCTTTTCTCCTATTACCATCACCAAAGTTGACAAAAACAATAATTCCCCGATGTGTACCCTGCGTCCAGAAGGCAGTAAATCTGAGTGCGCGCACACACAAGGTTTCCTTTTCCAGCTTTGTTCATTTCAACGTGAATGTAAAATATACTCCTAGTTTTGATCCAAGTGAATTAAACGTAGCCCAAATTTAATGCATAGTGTATACTAGGTAAAACATATTGGGTCCTGACACAGCCTCCAAATGCATATGATTTATTTGTAATAGATGAGAGATAAGTACTGTTTACAGCACTTGTGTTTTCCTTTTTCTATTACTTCTGAATACTGAATATTAGTGGCCACAGACTTCGGAAGCAAAGCTCACAATTAGTGTAATCATGCTATGAGAACATTTAAAAATATAAAAACCACTGAAGCAGCCAAACTTACTCTGATATCTAAAACTTCATTGAATAGATTTCTAGGCCTGAGCAGTCTGTTTATATTTTGAGTTGCAAAAACAATAATTCCCCGATGGAGAAAATGTCTTCAATCTTGAAAATTATTACACCATTCTATTCACATGTCTTGGTAAGCATATGACATTTTGCTACATACCTTTAAGAAAGGTGAAACATTCTTATGTCACTTATATCACCATTCGAGTTGAAAGAAGAGTGTATCAGTTTTCTTGAAAACTAAAATAAACAATAAAGCAAATAATAGAACATAGGAATTTCATTAGCATTTAATCCGTTACGATCCTGAAAGAATTAAAATCGTCCTTTAATGCACACTTCACATTAAATATGAACATTCAGACTAAAGCTGTAAAGCAGGTGAATGTAATTGCACTAATATCAAGTATGACAACACCCATTTCCAAACACATACATACATACGCAGTCATAGAACCTTGCATTACAATCGGAACACTATCAAATCTTTTCTCCAAAGACTCCTCAGAAAAAATATTGACTCGTTCAGCTAGACACTAGCATCGCTTCTTGAGATCTCGCTCATACCAGGGTCTGGTAAAACATGTTTTCATCGTAGCTGACATTAGGCCTGATGGAATTCTTGGGCTAGATTTTTTCCGTCTGCATAAGTGCGACATTAGCATTACTCAATGTACACTACAGATGCAGGGACTAAGGCTCCAGTGCTATTTTGCAGGATCTTTGGGTTGTCATCGTATTACTTTGGCTGAGAACATCAGGATCCCGGCAGAGAGGGAAGTTATCGCTCGAGGTTGGATGGCGAATGTTGGATATGGAAGGCTGTCTACAGAATCGATATTAGAACCTCTATCGTTGTTTCGTCACGAAATGAAAATACTCGTCGCGCGAGCAGTTGTTAAAACGACAGACGGAACGGTGATAATACGGCTATTGAATCCGACTAAAGACGTAGTAAATTTGCAGGCTGGTGTTTGTTGCACTCAAGCCAGTGCAGTACTAGCGACGCAGAATGTCGAATGTTCCCCCAAGGATTCGAACAGCAGTATACCTGTATATTTACGGGAGTTATTCGAGAGATCAAGCAGTCATCTGACACCCGATCAGGCAGCTGCCCTCTGTACACAGTTGAACGAATTTTGCACAGTTTTTGCAAAAGATGATGACGACTTGGGTAGAACAAATTTGATAAAACACTCTGTCAAGACGGGGAATGCCGCGCCGATCCGAGTTTCACCAGGAAGATTACGATTTCATCTCCGGCAGGAGATTGACACACAAGTCGAAGATATGTTGAAACAGGGAGTCATAGAACCGTCAGTAAGCCCTTGGGCAGCTCCAGTAGTATTGGTAGCCAAGAAAGATAGGAAGATGCGATTTTGTGGGGCCTATAGAGCTCTGAATTCGGTTACTGAGAAGGATGCGTAAACTCTTCCAAGAATCAATGATAGTCTTGTTTCACTGCGGGCATGAGCTGGTTCTCGACATTAGATCTGATGTCTGGGTACTGGCAAGTAGAAATAGAGTAGGCTGACCGACCTAAGACGGCGTTTGCAACGAGAAAGGGGCTGTATCAGTTTAAAGTGATGTCGTTTGGTTTGTGCAACGTGCTCGGGTCTTGACGTGTCTTCAACGAGCCGGTCTGAAGCTGAAACCTAGCAAATGTACGCTCTGTGCGCGAGAGGTTCGTTATCTTGGTCATACAATTTCAGCGGCAGGATTTGCCACCGATCCTAAAAGGTTGATGTTGTTACGAAATGGCCCACTCCAAAGTCAGTTACTGCGGTACGGAGATTCCTTGGGTTTTGTAGTTACTATCAGCGGTATGTAAGTCACTTTTCTGAAATTACAGCTCCCTTGCACCAGCTTACGAAAAAGAATGCCGTTTACCACTGGACAGATGATCATCAAGCGGCATTCGAAAAGCTACGTAAAGCGCTTGCCTCAGTACCGGTGTTGGCTGTACCGGACTTCAATTGTCCCTTCATACTTGACGCCGACGGAGGTGGAGAAGCTATAGGAGCAGTCCTCTCCCAGAACACTGACGGAAAAGAAAGGGTGGTAGGTTACGCTAATCGGTGCCTGGACAAAACGGAACGCCAGTATTGTGTCACTCGTCGTGAGCTGTTGGCCGTCGTACATTTCATTCGGTACTTCAAGACCTATCTTTACGGCAGAAATTTCCAAGTGCGAACTGATCACAGTAGCTTGCGGTGCTCATGAGCTTTAAGGAACCCGAGGGACAGTTGGTCCGTTGGTTGGAACAACTATCATTGTATGACTTTGTGACAGAGCACCGCCATGCCAATGCCGATGGTTTAAGCCGATTACCTTGCGAAGGTTGCAAGTACTGCAGCAAACGTACTGTAAAGTTCTCCGCTATACGGCTGGACAGTGGCATTCATTTTGGAGAGATGCAGAGACAAGACACAACTGTGTCGCCGGTAATTGGTTGAGTTGAGGCTCGGCAGTGCTACTCCTGTGAAGAAGTATCTGGGGAGAGTGGCGAAGCCAAAGCATTATGGGGAGCATACAACTTGTTAGAAGTGTCCGACGGGATGTTGTGAGGCTTTAGCTAGATCGTACTGGCAAGCCAGTTAAAAATTTCATCGTCGTACCGTCCAGTTGGCGGCGGGAAGTCTTAAAGCAATGCCATGATGGAGCCGCCGAGGGACACTTAGGCGTTGACAAAACACTCAGCAAAGTGCGCCAACGTTACTATTGGCCTGGTATGAGGGATGATATCCACGAATATTGGGCCACATGTTCCATTTGCGCTCAGTACAAAAACCCCAACCAGAAGCGCCGAGCGAAACTTCAATGCATAACGGCTTGTGAAGCAGGAGAGCTCGTAGCCCTCGACATTTTAGGACCTCTTACAAAGACGGTGTGAGGAAACGCATATATTCTTGTGATTGGAGATCATTTCACTTAGTGGATTGAAGCGGTGCCCTTCCCTAATATTGAGGCCACACCGGTTGCAAGTGCGTTGCTTGACAACTTTATTTGTAGATTTGCGTGCCTCGTCTATTGTTGTCTGACCAAGGCCGACAGTTTAAAAGTGCTGTATTTAAAGAACGTTGTGCCATGTTAAGGATTAAGAAGACGCGAACGTATCCCTATCATCCGCAATGCAATGGGATGGTGGGAAGATACGACCGAATTTTGTGCCAGATGCTAGCGACATACGTTGAAGATAAATCCGAAAACTGGGACCAGTACCTTTCTCTTACGAGCATGGCATATCGTGCATCTGAACACGCCTCGTCCGGATTCACCCCGAACAAACTGATGCTGGGTCGAGAAGTGAACCTTTCTCGTACCTTTTGGTTGGCAAAACACCAGACGAGGCTCCGAAGAATCTGCCTCGATTCGTTTTAGAATATAAAAGGCAATGTGGCAGGCAAATAGGGAAGCGCGAGAACAATTAGGCACCGCTATTCGGTATCAGAAGGCCGCCTATGATCTCAAGGTTCATGGTCAGTCTTTCGGTGATGGTGACCTTGTGTTGTTACATCATACTCTAAGAAAGAAGGGAAAATCACCTAAACTGCAGGTTAAATGGACTCGACCGTGGCGTATTGTAAACAAAATAACGGATGTCATGTACCTCATCGTGAGGAATGGTCATAAGACGACTCAGATTGTTAGTGGTTTGATTATGGGAAGTCGGTGTTGTGAAAATATTTCCCAGCCCGAGTAATAAGCCAATTTCTAGGAACAGACGTCATACTTACATTTGTTAAGAGACTTTGCAGTAGCGTGGATTGATTTCGTAGTTTGAGATGGGGTCAGACTAGCATAAGTGGCCATGGAGGAAAGTAGTTCCTATTTTAATTCAGAGGTGCTGATTCATTGTGCCTTTGGGGAGATATTCGTGACAAGAACTACTGTTTTGTGCCATGTAATAATTGGGAAGAGGTTATCCCTTTGTTTGGAGATGCCTTTCATTGTAGCAGTTGGCGGAAGTACACATGCAAAACGTGGTTCAGACTGTTGTTTTTATTGACCCAGGGATGGAATCATAAAATAGTTCCCTGCATTGGGTGTTTGAATTGTGTTATGTTCTTCATGCCACGGCATGCTAACAAGGAAAAGCCATGCAATTGTGAAGTTAGTGTTGTGACATTGTGGTCATTTATTTATTGATTAGAGAAAAAAAATTATAGTCTTGGCGCGTTACGTTACTTAGCACACGAATATGAGGCGTCCCTTTCAGTATGTATTCTGCCCGGAAGCATCGATTTGTATGTCGGCAATCTAGCTGGGTCTGATGGAAATTTCTGTAATTGACTCGAAACTTGCCACATTTGTTTCTTTGCATCGGTTATTTCCGACCAAGACTTGCCACTTGATGGCTAAAATGATATTAATAGTCTGACCGTGTAGATTTACCTTAAGTCCCTTCAAAATCAATTACATGCGTATACAATTGTATTCTTTAGATTATTTTTTTTTTTTTTTTTTTTGGGGGGGGGGGTTGTAAGAAGTGGTACGGGGAGGTGGGTGATGGTGGGGGTAGATGGCTAAATATGACCCAACGTTCATAATCCGTCATGCAACATACGTCTGTGTCGCTCGCTAATTGAATGATATCGTTCCAGAGGGAATAATTATACGCTGATTGTACTGAAACTTGACGTGCAGGATTATTTTGAAAATACACCATGAACGAGCCAAGAAAGCTTATAATTCACCTGGTCTGACACCGGTATTATCGAACTTGCTATTAACCAAGAGGCTCTCTTTCTCATACTTTTTTTTATGACAATAATATGGTTTACTATACTGCCAAGATTTCAAACGATTTGATGATAAATACAAAGCAATTTTTCTTACATGACATCATCAATGTCACCTTATTTAACATAATTCTTATTTGTTTTATAATATTGAGGATAATCGCTTGTGAAATGTTACAAAGCTAATGGTTCAAACAATCCAAAGGAACTAAATAAATGTATAGGCTGGTGCGCATTTTCTTGCGCTAGTCTGTGCTGAATATCTTTCCCCACAGAAGGGTCATTACGTACAAAATTATGTTAAAAAGTATCATGTCACTAATTGCTCATACAATAATAGCTGAATTAGTATTTTAAAACTGAAGAGTAAACACTCCCGTCTTATCAAATACACAAGGGAAATGGGTTTTTTATGTGATTTTTTGTTTCTTTTTTTAAATATGACACAAATATTGAGACCACGCCGGTTTTCCGCACCAGAAAGCCTGCACGGTAAATTTATGGCAGGTTGTAAATTGCTAAAGCTTTCGAAAGGTTTCGTATACTTTTTATTCATTTTATCGTTTTCTTTCACAGGAATGTTATTGCGATTCTTAAAACTGTATTGGGGTTCATTTTTTGTCACAATTTAATTAGAGACAAAAGTCTCATTGGACAAAACCTGACCTGATTTTGGTTGTAGTGACTTTAGATAGATTTCCAACGACACAAGTTGATATTTCATGCAAAAGACCTAATATCCACTTGTGTTTAAGATATCTTATAAACTATATATGATGACACATGGTGTCGTTTTTTAATGTTAACAACAGTGGCAAGGGAATCAATTTTACTTACATTGAAACCTGTCTATAAAGGAAAGACATGGGACCTTTAATGATTGTATATCCTTCATAGACAGTTGTAGTTTACATAGCGGTTTGAACAAATTATACATACACAACTCAGAAATGTTGTCTTCTAAGAGCAAATGTATTTTATAAAGGTGTCTGCAAGGACAAGTTTCACTGTAAGTAGGTGGAAAAAATGAGATATATTACCTGCATTCTAACTAGTCCTCCGTCAACAATACATAAATCCCTGTTGCACACAGAATCTTCGACCAAAATGCAAAAACAACAAAAAAGCTTCAGTTGTGTTCTTAAGTAATCATAGTAGACCACCAAAAGGTCTAAGTATTAAAACATGAAAATGTACAAAAACAATTTAACAACTGATATAATGACTTGAAATCTAATGAAGTCATCTGCATAGATAGACAAACATGCATTCCAACTTTATTTGTCTGCTTCGAGCAGTTTCTCTAAATTGAGCTAATAATTTTTTGTGAAAAACCCAAATCCAAAACGTTTAAAAGATGTGTAAAGAAAAAACTGGAAACAGTGATGTGATTGCCTGAAAATCTATTCAAGTCATCTACGTGTTATTACAAACATGCTTAGTCAATTTTATTTGTCTACCAAAAGTGATTTTTAGTTAACCATGCTAACAAGGATTTTCCTTAAAAGAAAAGTCTCAGTTCAAAAACCTTAAACATGTGTACAAACTTAAAACATATGGTCAGATTCACTAGAACCTAAACAGATCTTAGGACCTACTCAATATATCTAAATGACTGACTTGGCCTGGTTTAGCTCAATGGTTTTTAGGTGCCTTGCTTCCAATGTAATAGTAAGCAAGGTCTTGGTCAAAACATTAAAAAAATATGTTGAAAAGATGGAACAAATTGCTATCACGACTTGAAAATCTGCTCAGGTCATCTGCATATTACAAACATGCCTACTAAATTACATGTGTCTACGTCAAGTGATATTAGCTTAATCTTGCTTACAAGGTTTTTCCTAAAAACATGTCAAATGTCCCAAAAGTTAAAAAAAGTCTAAACAATGAAAAATTGCTAAAATAGTATGAAATTAAAATCAGGTTATTTATATATGATACAAATATGCCTATCAAATTTCATTTCTTAATTTCAAGTAATTGTTTTCTTATTCTTGCCTGCAAGGTTTTGCAAAACAAAAAAAAAATATTTAAAAAAATAAGTTAGAGACAAAAAAGTAATAAAATGTGTCAAATAAATGAAAAAATAAGGTCAGTAACCAGAACCAGATCTGGTCTTGGAACCCTCTCAAGGTAACTAAGCATCCAGTTTGATCTGCTTTGATTCAATAGTCTTTTCAGATATCTTGCTTACCAAGTATATTATTACAGCCAGACTGGTGGATGGACAGCACAGAACTAAAGTTTTCATCCCTTGGGAAGAGACATAAATATCAAAGCATGTACTGATTACCTATATAGATATTGAAATATAACTAGTGTGGATATTATTGCTGTATGAGTAGCAGTTGTGTCTTACTACTGATATAACATGAAGGATATTACAGGACTTAGTCTTTATCAATCATGTATGTGAACAGAATGGAATGTGTTCCAAACATCCCTCCATGTGATCATTGTTTCTGGAAAGAATTTGGAGTAAACCAACTTCTTTCCAAATAGCCATTGAAACATTTTTTTAAGGGGTTTGAAGTGGCCAAAGAATTGTAAGATTTTCGTTACTACTCGAGGTCAAAAATGTATGATCCTATTATAACATAATCAAAAATGATCTACTCGCCGTATCTTTTTCTCCTTTCTATATAAAACTAAAAATTAAAAGTTTTACTTGTGGCCAGCTTTTTCATGTAACCTTTTTGAAGATCAGTTCCTGTTGTCATAATTTTACTTGCTCCTATGTTTATGTAATTATGCAAATCACGATATATCAGTGAGAATGTAGAACCTGTTGAAAGGGCACGATACACGTGCAATACTTTCTTGTTATTTAGACCCTCAGCATCTACCATATGACTATTGTTTTAATTACTATGTATGACTATGTAATTAATATCGTACATGGTAACAATTATTTATTCATGTAAGAAATACGTTTAATTGTCCAATTAGGTAATTGAAGAAGATTCATTTAAATTAAAGTACTTTTTATTCCCTAGATGGTCTTCACATGCGATAACATACTTTTTAAGAATGTGAATACTATAGTATTAAGCTGATTTCAAATGAAATTATGTGTACATTTATGAACATTAACACATTATTAAAATAAAGTATATATACAATATCTCAATGTGTAATACAATAAAACAGTTATCTACCTTAAATTATAATGATTGTTGTTCACCTGAATGCTACATATTGCCTGGATTTTTATTTTCTGCGGTTTGTAACCACACCTTTAACACAATATTTCATATATCATGCTGAGGAAATGGGAGCTAAGTGCCTTTTTCAAAGTCACACCGAGGCGGCTGACTTGGGCTGACATGGGCGGGTATCAAACCCGCGACCCTTGGATTACAAGTCAGACGCTCTATTATTTGAGCTACCGCACCACTCATCTTGGAGTAGGTGGATGCTGATTGTAAATAATAGCGTCTTAAATGAACTTACTTGCTTGGATTGATACAAGTAGAAGAAAAGTTATATCCACTAGTCCAAAAAGAAAATGTAACACTGTGCAAGAAAGTAACATTCTCCTGTGTTTTGATTACGATTGGTAATGAATGTATTTAAAACATGTTATCTGAAACCATCATGCATTTTAAAATTAGTGTGGACTGGAGAGGGGGGAGGGGCATATTTTTGTTTTTAAGATGATCTTCTTTACTTGAATTTGTGAAATTTGGCACCATACAGTACATACAATAATTATACACATAAATCCCTAAATGTCCCTCTTTGAGACAGCATTGGATTGAATGTTGTTTCACAAAAATATGGATTGAAATCAAATTACAGAGTGGATAAGAAGTCATAAACCCATCTGAGGTGCTGCGCTCCTGCAAACACTGAAGGTAATTCATCATAATGTTTATAAAATAAATAATGAGAATTTTTCTTCACCTCAGAACAATTAGACATAAACACAATAAGTTTCTTTTAATTTCTTTTCAGACGACAACAAATATAATGAATTAAAATTACAAAATGCAAGAATGGAGGTAGTAACATTCTCTAAGGTGTTGTGAACACGTACTGTTTGAACATATCTTATAATTTTGTATACGAAAATCAACAAAATATGTATGTATTTGGGTTGAATCTATACTGAAAACCAAAAGCAAATAAAAGTAAGAATATCTGAATAGGACTTATGATGCTTAATGAAGAAGCTGCCCACTTGAACAAGTCGAGCAAAAGTGATCATGGCATGCATATATAGAATGTCAAATAGCAGTACTTTTATTGAGTACCAATGGGCATGATTGCATTGAATGCATGTATCATAGAAATGTTTCCTTTCAGTAGAATGTGCTGCCCACTCGCAAACATGGTTCGTTGTGTAGGTTTAACGTCATTTTTCAGTACATGATAATACATGGCGGCCAATATATTTGGTGGAGGAAGAACCCGGTAAGAACCAACAACCCACGGAAAGCTACTGGCAAGCTTTCACACATACCCACGTTGGTCGAGCTGAGGCTCGAAACTCAGGCGGAAAGAGGTGAGATGTCAGTGATCTGTAAAGGCGAGCGCCTTAGACCACTCCCCCCCCCCTTCTCGAACATTAAATCAAGGTTAATGCAATAGGTATGGAAATAACAGCAGATAAGTGTGCTTTATTTAGATGCAGCTGGACCTACACGTGTTGAACGCCGGTAACTGAAAACATGGGATGAATTCACAGGATACTTTCAGGCGGGTGCGGGTAATTGTTTGTTGCTGACGTGCTCCCCATTCGCGGGCAAAATTTGCACATAAATTAAAGAAAATGAATATACCTTAAGTGGTTTCATATGGACAAGAACAGAATAACATTAGTGAGGGAGTACTAAAGCAGCATTTAGCTATGTTTTCAACTCGTGTAATTATCAGAATAGAGCGTGTGGTTTGAAGATTGAGCTATGATTGATCTCAGCCTAGTCACTAAATCGCTAAATCCATTCAATACATGTAAAAATGCTATACAGTATAATTTGATAAGAAAATTATTGACAAATGAAGCAACGTTGTTGCCCTATTTAAACTCTTGGTCCAATATGAGCATCCTATGTTTCAATTGAATGATGACTTTACATTCTTTATAATTTGAAAATGGGCAATCTAAATTTCATTTTCATTGAGACTGCATGAACAAACGTACGCTGACTTTCAGAGTTCCAAAGACCATAGTTCTTTTGCCTGAATGTTCAGATTTTGACATGGTGAAAATGCAGACCTAAACCAGTCTGCCATCATTTTGAAATATTGGATTTGCCTGTTCTGTGCCCGCCTGTGAGCTTGCTGCAGACGGGCTAGAAACCAGGTTATATCCCTAGGTAAAAACTATTGGAACACGCTCGAGCTTTTCCGACAATGATCGGAAAAGCACATCGGAATACTACAGTGGCCGCCATTTGCATATACATGTACCTTGTTTACCAGGCAAAGTCTTGTGTACCTCACATACCATCATAGCGTTCATTACGACGACTTATCGATTGATATGACTTATTCTTGGCCTAAACATTCTCAGGTTTCTTTTTTTAAGTATGAATTTTTTTTATAGAACTTGCCAATCTTAACGTATGACTAATTTTTCCGCCATTATCTGGCGATTACCCCCTTTATTCCCTGTAACACTCCGTCGAAATATTTCTGAGGATTTTGGTATTCTTTTACGGACAATTGAGCACACCCAAATATTTACATTTGTGACGTCATAATGTTTACCCATACGTCTTACATTTTGAAGGAAATAAATTAAATCACTATATTCGAAGTTCAGTAAAATGAGAAAACAAAACCGTTCACAGCAATGAAATAAAAATTCAAACAATATGTTTTTAATAAGAAGGGTGTTCCTCTCTAATAAGAAGAGTACCGTAAGGGGAGTAACTTTTTCTGGAATAATTCCTTTTAAAATCCAAATATGACGGAAGAGTCGTAATAGCCTTATTCCGTCTAAGAGAACGAGAAGGGCACTTTTAATCATTTTTGGCTATATCATGCTGAGGAAATGGGAGACAGTTGTCTTTCCCAAGGACACACTGAGGCAGCCGACCTGGGCTGGCCTGGGTTGATATCGAATCCGCTACCCGTGGATTACGAGTCAGACGCTCAACCAACTGAGCTACCGAGGCTCCCCGCATTTTCGTAGAAAAGCCACTAAGTGTTTCATTGCAGTAAAAAGTGACGTCATATATAAATGACTTCGTCGTGTAATGATCACGTCATTTCCAACTGAACAATAGGCATTGATTTGACAAAACTGATTACCTTAACTACTATCTAGCCATAACGTCACAAATTACATCACAATGTAATAAAATGCACAAGTATAATGTTCAAGAAATCCGAATGAATTTGAATATTTTTTTATTTACTAATTTGCTGTTTTCTCGAATAAAATCAGCGATTTTCTTCTTGTGATGAAAGTAATTTTACATATGTGGACATTTTTCAAATAAAGTTTGGAAAAGTGTGGTATTACGTTTATCAAAGTCAATCCAATTCAGGTTTAACGCGTACTGCTTGAGCCCTTTTATAATGAGAGGTATAGTGATACATTTGCCTGTCGTTTATAATAAGTACATTCAAACTTTTTAATCGTTAGTATTATTGTGGAAATATATGTTGATATTGAACTGGTCCAAAAATAGCAGAGGATTTTGTTGTCTACTTTTGGGGTTTTTTCCTCATTCGACGCCGAAACTTTGTTATTTTCTGATCGAAAAAGAATAATTTGCTGAAAAAGTAAAACTTAGTCGTTACTAAATGTATTAAGAGAATAATATATCCTCAATCCTCAAAATCATTAAGTCCAGCAATAATGGGTATAAAATAGCCATCAAGCAGGAAATGAGTCACGTGTATTTACAAGTATTCTAATATCCGCCTATTTGTTGCATACATTGATCAATATTCACTTGAATTTAGATCAAATTTATATACGTACACGTATTCACATTTTACAATTTCACATACACCAAAATATAACGTAAAAACGAAATAAATCTATATATTTGAAGGTTTTAAGTGTATATGAATAGCAAAGACATTAAAAATTTAAATAAGGAAAAAGAATGCAGACTTACCCGACCGTGTTATTTCCTGATCAGTGTACAGCACTTCCTAGTACTGCATGGCTATACTTACACTTTGACCTAGATGACACTGTATATGCATACTACTGTTGGCCGCTTACATTGTTGTTACAAGTTCCAACAACCCGTACAGAGCACTCCTGACGGATGAAATAGTGTAGTGAAGTACTCCTTGATCTGAAGGAAACAAAAGAACCCGGAAGAAACGCACGACCTTGGTTAGCCACCTTGCTACCGTTTCATTTTTCGAAACCAGGTATCAAATCCGAAGTCGTAGAGGTGCAAAGGGAACATTTTTATGTTGCATTATCCATGACCCATATCGAAGGACAGATGGGATGGGGTTGGGGTGATTGAATGAAACAAGAGTTCCACGGAATGCGAGTCCAAGCCTGAACGGAGATATGATGACATATATCTCTCTGCTGACGCTCGCGAAATAGGAAACTTAGTTTTTCAGAGTACAAACTACAGACACATAGAAGTAATATTATCACATAGATTCATTCATACACGAGACAATAAACATCCTTTGGGGAAGTTTTATTGTATGTATGTATGTATGTATGTATGTATGTATGTATGTATGTATGTATGTGTGTATGTATGTATGTATGTATGTATGTATGTATGTATGTATGTATGTATGGGTTTAACGGCACATCAGCACAATCCTGGCTATATTGGGCAGAGCAAAAGCTAAGTTGCAACAATTTTACCATGATTATTCCAAAATAAAACTTACAAAATGCGACATTTAAGCAAGAGCAAACTACCAAGCGTATGATGAGTCATGCATCTGTAGTGTCCACTGCTATGGGTTCGAAACTTTTTTTTCATTCGTGCAAAACTTGTGACTAATGAGGTAGTAGTTTCCTTCTTATTGTTTTTTTAAGTGAAAGAATACCGTAATACATATAATACATTCACAAAAGCATGACTGTACATTAATGAACAAAATTTCCTATTTTCATCGTTGAAAATGACACAGCATGAAACCTGAAATAAATTAAAAGATACTTAGTTGACTCGATACCATATGTTGAAGAAGGAAGAAATATTCCCGCCATGTATATAAAAGGTGTAATGCTCACAAGTGGAGGTTTTCAAAGAACAATACAAGATTTAGAAATAGACACTAGTTTTTGTGTTTGCGGTTGACGAATTATATCCAGGCTTATTGAGTAATCCTCATTAATGCCTTTTATTTTCGAAAACCCAATGTTTGGAAAAAAATCCGCAAGTGTAGTCAGCTTTTATTAAATTGTTTCCTGTTTCTTTTGTAGTCATTTTGTAAACATCCTGCGATCATAACTTGCTATCTAGGCTTTCATCTTCCTCGGGAACCGTAAGATCGGGCCTTCGGCATCATCAGAGGTGGTTGGTGATCTGGGTCACAGCGATACTTGGCGAAATCCGTCACGCCTTCGATTCTGAGATGTCTTTTGTCAAGAAGACACTTGCCATTCAATCTTCAGATTTTTTTAAATATAAAAATGAATGAATACGAATAAATGGATAAAAAGAGATAATTGGCAATTACAAAAATTCCAAGTGATTTTCTTTGCAAAAGGCATTATACCGTGATACTTAAATAAAGATAATAATAAAGCTGATTTACAAAATATCTAAGTTATTAACCCGAAATGTTCTAAATTAAATAAGCTATATGTATGTATATATGTATGTATGTATGTATGTATGTATGTATGTATGTATCAGCGTTAAACGAAATGTCAGTACAATAATGGCTACATGGTGCCAATTAAAAGCAGAGTTCTAAAAATGAAAAAATATCTCCGGTCTGACGATCATTGGAAGTGTTACACAGTTGTCAGCGATTGGAATTTTGCAAAAAAAATCCACCAGGTGTTCTGATTGTGCATGCACCATATTTACCAAATGACGTCATGGGCACATCATCCACCATCACAGCGTTAATTATGGGTGATTCGACTGAGGTGATCAATTCTTAGCAGAAACATTCCCAAGATTATTTTTCCAAGCATGAAATCATTAGAGAATTTTCTTTAATTGAACCTGTGGTGCAAATAATTCCAAAAAGGTCTCATAACGCTTTTGATATGGTTCAATTTTGACTAACGTTTGACAGTTCCCCGACATTTTCCGGCGATCTTCGCCTTTTTATGCTGTATCACTCGATCGAAGTATTTCCGAGATCGAATTTTGTAGAAAAGTCAATCAAAACACTTCTTTAAATAATAGCATACTCCTCACACAATCGGAACATCCTCGTCTCTTTACGATGAGAGTCGAATAACTTCAACTCTCTGATAGAGACTCGAAGGTAATCGTAGTGATACTTCCTAAACTGGCAAGTTTTCTGTGTACGAACATCCAGCTAGATGTGCAAAGAACAGATTCTTATAAACCAGAGCTGTTGAAAAATAAAACTCGACATTTCAAAAGTTAATAAAATATCTGCACTTTCAATTTTATTCTTATTCATGAATCTTTGTAATGAAAAAATTTAAAATATTATTCAGATGCAATATCCTGAACCTATCGTTCACGTTGCTGTTAGTGATGACACGTCATATAGTCATTGTGACGTTAATGAAGCCAATAAGACGTAATGACTACCACAGGCTTGAGGGCAGTTCAAAATGGCTATTATTTACATCCAAGGTTTTGTTTTCTGGCATACAATGGAAAAGGCTGGCGATGTTCTGATTGATTCCTCACATTGGATTAACTCCCTTTGGAAGGTTAATACCTCTGCCACAACGCTGTACATTTGGTGAAAAATGCCACCTGGAGATAACCGTTCGCTTTGATAACTGCATCACACTCAATTTCTATTGCATTTTCTCAAATATTTTCTCTACTGTGGCTTTGGTACAGAATCCGATGATTTTACATAATACGTAGAAAGGAAAAGTTAGGAATTCTTTACTTGCAGAGGTGAGGCACAGGTCTGACGTCGTAACATAGTAGCACGCGGCATACGTCACAATATACCGATAACGTCACAATGAACGCATTCTGAGCTGTCATTCATTGTCTGGTTATGTATCCCTCGTTTTTGAATAGATTCCAATATGGGATTAGAGAAGGAAGGTAGAATCCAGCCCTTGCCTACTGATGCGCGGAGACATTGAACTAAGCTTTAGATGACCCAGGAGTTAAAACAGCCACAACGCAGCGATATCTTCTGAAAGTGTATGAGCTGTGATGAGCGTGCAATAATAGGTGTACGTTTGCTAATGCTAATGCCAAAGTCGCCGCCGTCGACAACCACACCACCGGGGGTATAACATAAACCATCCTGCACTTCGTGAAGGCGAGCTAAACATTGACATATGAACTAACTGGAGATAACGTTAGTGTAACAGGATGAAGCCGGGTCGGGATTGGATTTAGCGACGACACTGAAAGCAATTTCGTGAATGAGATATTTATTTATAATGTAATTGAAAGATGAATGAATCTGACATAATACCCGTGCGGATAAAGTCAAACAATAGATTTAACAGAATGATGCGCACTGAGTTCAAACAACTGACATAATGAAATGACCCGTTCCGAAATTGAACTAATCAGAACATGTAACTTCAACGAGCAATCAAACGAGAATTAACGTATGTGACTTATAAACAAATATCATTGATATAGGGATCTATCACCATTGATGATCAATGTATAGAATTTATACACAAATATAAACAATGTATGATTCTATCAAAGGATCCCTCGAGAGCCTCCTTATTTCTGCAGTCCCGTTAGTCCAGAAGCTTTGGTCCCTCACTCTGAGTAATCCAGTATCGTCCTCCGAGCCAGCGTCACTATCGACCGCAGTATCAGGGTTACACGAAACCCGACAGAGTTCTACGACTCCCCGTGAAAAACAGCTCTACCGTTGAAGATTGCTCCCGTAATGTGGACATCTTCCTGACAAAATTCGTTGTATTGTGATAAGACAGCAAGAATTTATTCTATAAGTACCCTGGTCGTGGTGAATATCCACAGCCAGAGAACTCGAAGTAATCGGGTTTCTCACTGCGGGCACTTCGTGCTTGCAGCAATGGGTAAACCGAATTCGGTATTTTGAAATAGTTAAGGCTAAAAATAAACCACGCTCGGGTAACGCTGTACGTGGCAATGAAACCCGAATACATTTTCTTTCATATATAATGCATATACATTTTACTATACACAATTCCGTGACAATACCTACCCCCCCCCACCTCTTTAAAAAATGGAAACACTTTTAGAAAATCACGGAATGTGAAAAAGTACAAACTGAAACTTATTATTTACATTACTAGAATAAGTGTAAAAAGAAGATCTGCAAATCACACTCTTTTCAAGTAATCAGAACCTACATTTTTCGACCCTCGAATTGCCTCGATCTGGAAACGATATGGCTGTAAAGTTAACGTCCAACGTATCAGTCTTGCGTTGGCGACTTTCGCTTTATTTAAATACATGAGGGGCTAGTGGTCCATTTCAAAGACAAATTCCCTTCCGAAAAGGTACGTGTGACATTTTCCTATTCCCCACAGCAGTGACAAACACTCCTTTTGGATCAGAAGTAGTTTTAGGCAATGGGTAACTTTACTCACTCTTGCTCCTGCAGCAAAAGTGCTCTTAGCCCTGTTTCGGACGCATCAGTTCTCAAAACGAATGATTTATTCAACTCTGGCAACTTTACGATTGGTGCACTGATCAACCTTCCCTTAAGAGCGTTAAAAGCTCTTTCCTGGCGTGAACCCCAACACACTTTATTGGGTTTCCCTTTCCTAGTTAAGTCCATCGACGGACTAGCTATAGTGGCGAAATTCGGAACGAATTTCCTGCAAAACCCTATTAATCCAAGAAACGATCGAATCTGTTTCTTGGTTTCTGGTCTAGGAGCGTCTCTGATCGCTTCAATTTTGTCAGGGTGGGGATTTACAAACCCTGACCCGCTTACTAGATGGCCTAAGCATTCCAAGTTAGAATATGCTATACTACTCTTAGTGGGTCTTGCCGAGTTTGTCGAAAAGGTTGATTAATACCCTCATTAATACCACGCGCGGGCATTAGCAGCGATTGGCACCTGCCAATATCCTTTGATAAGATCTAACTTACAAATATATTGGTGCCCTGCCAATTTTGAAAATAAGCCCTTCATATCTGGCACAGGTTTTGCATCAAACACGTTGATTGTATTCAATTGACGACTGTCTATGCAAAAGCGGTTTGTTCCATTTTTCTTTCTGACCAATACCATGGGAGACGAATACAGGGAGTTTGAGGGTTCAATCAACCCCAGGTCTAGCATTTTACTTGCTTCGTTGTTAATCGTCTCCCGTGCATTAAAGAGTATTGTGCATCCTTTAATTCTGATCGGCTCTGAGGTGCTTAAGTTTATTTCATGCCTTATTAACCCAGTAGGACCTGGTCTGTCTGTAAATACATCTGGATACCTATTCAAAATCTCCGTGATTTGTCGACGCTGACCTTAGGTAGCTCTAGACACACGCTGATTATTTTTATTCCCTCTTTTCCCACACCCACTTCTTGACCGTTGGCGTCACCACTAGCTGTTCGTACCCTCGCCTCGGGAAAAAGACAAGTGCCGATCGACTGAACAATATCACTACCGATCTGCGCACACTTCGCGGACTCATATACAGTACTTGCTTTATTAATTCCCGAATTATCACGCGGAAAATCATCCCGCTTGTCTTTCCTGACCCCCCCCCCCCCCCCCACTTTCAATAGCAACCGCGACTCTTTGGACAAACCCCTTTCGTTTCAGACAATCGGCCGAGATGTGGCCCAACTCCTGACATGTGTAACATTATCTATCCTTACGATTTGCACCCTTTCCAGATTGAAAATTTCCATCTTTATTAGTATCAGTTTTCTCTGGTTTTCTGGGCCTCTGGTCTTTAGGCTGAATACCTGATTTATTGTCTTAGTTAATTCATATATCTTAAGGAGTGCTCTCTTAGCGTGTCATTATTTAGCGCGTCGTTCACGGTGAGACGCGAATGCACATCCGGCGCTTTACCCTTAAGTAACGCGCTGAGATGAAGCGACCAATCATCCTTTCTCCACTTCTGAACAATGGCATATCGTTCGAACCTGTGTAAATAATTGTCCATATTATCTTTATCGTCCTCAAACGGAGGCAATGTTGGGCCTCTTAACTTGCTCGAGTTAGAGTCTTGTTCCCCTTCTCTCTTAGCTTGTAATAATTCAAATTTTCTTATATGCTCCCTATCCATATTCCTGTCTTCTGACTCTGTGGCTTCTAACTTTGCTTGTTTTTTTCCCCCATAGCTTCCTTTCCTCTAACTCTATTCTTTTCTCTCTCTCTCTCTCTGCTTCTCTTTTCCACCCTATTCTTTTCTTCTCTGCCTGTTTCTCTACATTATATCTTCTCCTTCTCCGCTTGCTTTTCTAGTTCCACGTTCTCCTTCTCAAATTCCCTTCTTTCCCTTTCTTACTGCCTTTCTAATTCTATCTTGTCCTTCTCGAATTGTATCTTTCTTTCCTGAACCTGCTTTACTAATTCGATATTTTCTCTTTATATTTCCCATTTCCTTTCATATCGGATCCCTCTCCCTAGTCTGCTCCTCCTGACCACATTTCCCAAGGGACTCCCCCTCATAACCAAACCGCTTGCTCATCTTCACTAGATCTTTAAGTGACGACATGATTAATACTGCTGATAAGATCACCAATCCCAAATGCACTACCGTGTGACACATACAATTATGGAAATATCACACAAATCAACCGTATCTTCCTTCTCGGAAGGCAACACAATATATGCAATATGTATATATGATAAACAAAAGGACCAATATATAATGTGAGCGAGATATTTACTCACCACCCGTGTTATCGTTTATCAGGAGGGTCACAATTTGAAACAGATAAGTAAAAAACATGCCAAGGGTCCATCTTGAACATGTGTTGGTCTATTTTTCCAGCGTCTCGAGAACCTTTTCAAAACTTTGTCGACTTCGTTATTAATATCCTCAGTATCTTCACGGTTCAATAATAAAAAAGGATCACTTCAAAACCAACGGATTACGATTTTTAACACATCATTGTCTGGTGAATCGAGACTTGCTGTGAGATCAAGCGGCATAATCAAGACCACACCGAGAATAATGTTCACCTTTAACCCTGTGGTGTCCACATGCTTTTGATAGGATTCCTGGATGAATGTTCGACAGAAGCTTCACGTCGTCTTTACCTAGCTTGTATTCGATTGGAATATTTACCCGATAATCTTGTAAATCAGGAGAGCACCTGTGGAATGTAAATTCCGGAACTTTGACTCGTTGTGCTTGCGCAGTGGCCTCAGCGACAATAGTAGCTGTGATACGGCGGCGACGGCGGTTTTCCTCATCAGCAATCCTATGTGTGATTTCAGCCCGCCTGGCCCGTGGAGAAATCTTAATATATAACTGTGCTACTGTTTCATGAAGTTGCCTCACAGTCAGACGCGGCGCCTCTGGAGAAAATTATAACAATGCAAGTATACCTGCTTTTGTTGTACATCTCGGTATCTTTATTCCTCGTTCTCGCGCGGATTGATAAAGTTGATTTACAGTTTGCCTCATAACTATCTGTGGTTCATCTGTGGATAGTTGTTTCGCAACAAGCCGTGGCTCATCTACGAGTTCTAATACTGCAAGTATACCTGTTTTTGTCATATCGCTTGGTATCCTTATTCCACAGTCTCGGGCGAATTGCTTAAGTTGATTCACAGTCGGCATGCCCGTATTTATGGTGAAAACATTGTCTAATTGCTTATTTTCCAATGAACTATTTTATAACAACAATCGCTTTGTTCCTTGACAACATCGTCGGCTATTTCCGGGACAACATAGTTGACTTTTTAGTGGCGCGTTGGCTTTCTCCGTGAAGGGCGCGTTAGCAAGTCTACGCCGCCGCTCACCATAATATTCGGCAACAGATCCGCATGGTCGGCATAGCTGATTATGCCACTTGACTCCGATGCCACATTTAAAGACATGGTCGAGCACCAGGGCCAACATGTAACGCGAGCAAATGTGATTTACAATATTCGTAATGACTTCTTCTGTTACAAAGTTCATGTCTCCAAGGCATACGCCTTTACATCGATTGCTTCCCAATGACATTGAAGTTTCTATATATAAGCGAAAATTATATTCTCTAATATGAAATACTGTTAATTTATCCTCGATTCGTAGATTTTGGTTGCTTCTTCCTACCGCCTTCGTTTTATCCACTCACGTGCAGGCGGTGGTTTCTGAACCAGTAGGAGATAATCCAGATGATAGGTTGGAATTTCACCGCCATCAAGCTTCATACAATATTTTTGTTCTATGACAATTTGAACTTGTAAATCAGGCTTTTGAAAATAAACAGAGTCTTCTTTCACACGTTGTTCGTAGGGGTCAAGACATTACCTACGCGTGCTATTTTTGGGATATTACGTACTTAACACGTTGCGTCACTTCCTCCTAATTCGTAATCAGCTCTATTTCTGTTCACATCATCATGCACAATATACAAGTCACTAGATAACAATCAGCTATTATGTCCACTATTTACAAACCAAGAAGAGGACAAAAGCAGCCCACACATAGCTTCAAATGAAGAGTTTTGATTGCCAATGTAAAATAAATTTGAGCTTTCAGAAGACGGCAGAGATCGTCTGCACATATAGACTTAAACATTAAAGCATTTGGAACACTCTCGGGCATTTCCGCCAATGATCGGAAAAGCACCTGGCAAAATACTACAGTAGTCGTCACTGCATATGCATATACCTTGTTTATGAAATGATGTCATGTGCACATCAAACAGCACCATGGCGTTCATTACAGGCGACTCGACTGATATGACTTGTTCCTGGCCGAAACATTCCCAAATTTCTTTTTTCAATCATGAGCTAACTAGAAAATATTTTTTAATGAACTTGATTTTCGCCTTTTTACGTTGCATCACTCGATCAAAGTATTTTTGAGATAGCATTTTGTAGAAAAGCCAATCGGAACACGTTCGGGACTTTCTGCCAATAATAGCGTACTCTTCCCGGTGGAGTATTTCATTTAGAAGGATAATACCACTGCCACAATGCTGTAGATTTTGGTAGTAAATACCACCTGCAGAAATCACTGCATCACACTCAATTTATATTCCATTCTCTGAAATATTTTCTCCATAATGGCTTTGGTGCAGAATGTGATGATTTTACCTAATACCTAGGAGGGGAAAGTCAGGAATTCTTTACCTGTAGAGGTGAGGCACGTGTCAAACAACGTTACAAAGAAGCGCGGCATACGTCCCAATATACCGATAACGTCGCAATGAAGCGCATCTGACCCGCCATACAATTCTGGTCATTTTCCCTCGTTTTGTAATGGATTCCAATCTGTGATTAGAGACGGAATGTAGAAACCAGTCAATGTGCTCGTGTATTGATGCGTGAAGACAATGGGCTAAGGTTTAGATGACCCAGAGGTCAAAACAGTCATAAGGCAGCGATATATTCTGAACGGGTATGGGCCTTGAGGAGCGTGCAATAATAGGTGTACATTTGCTAATAATGCCGACGTCGCCGCTCATGACGACCACGACACCGGGGGTATACCATAGACACTTAGTGGAAGCAATCCAAACATTGATATATGAACTAATTGGAGAAAATATAAGTAAAAAGTCTATTCTACTCACTATACAAAATAATCTAGACACATGAAGAGTATCAGACATGTCTAATTCCATTCAATGTATCGAGCAGTAAGCAAGGAAGAGGGCATATGTTCAGAATAAATATAGATATACATCCCATACGTTATGTACAATGACATAAACATTGGCCTGGTTTCTTCTATCTTCATGGTACCTAATGCTTACGCTATTATTATACAAGATGTGCCCATACCTTTATCAAGAATTTTGAAATATATATTTATTAACTTCCAAAGAAAACAGGGGATTTAGATTTGGAGCTACGATATACAAACTGGAAAGAAACACCGTTTATCTGATGTCACTATATCTTATTTAAAACGGACAAATGTTCGGGGTATTGAGTAATATATCGAAGCAGATGGCGACATTTAGCTAAGTTTAGTGACGAAAAAGCAGCAATATTGAAAAACTTTGCAAATTATCTACATATTTCGTTAAGTAAAACCTGAATTAGGTCAATGTATCAATATAAAAATATATAAACTGTAAATTCATTTAATCAGTCAAAAAATGTATTACCATGAAAATAAAATTTGCTTCTCAGTTTCTAGAAGTATTTTCTTTGTATTATGTTCAGCTTGAAAATTAAGTGCTCTGTTTATTGCTATTTCCGTAATTTATACCAGGTAAACGTTCTGTGATAACATGTTCATGTCATCTGTTGATGTATGTTCACTATCTAATGTGATCACTCCTGCACCCTTACTAGTTCCTGATATACATGGATTGATATTGTCGTCAAATTTAGAAAAATTCGAAGATTCCTTTATCTTTTTGTTTATCCACTTCGTATATACGATACTTTTTGGGTTGTGTATCATAAAATGAAGATCAATTTGATCCTACACCCTCACAAAAAAAGAGCCAGACAGGCATGCAGACAGAAAAATATATTATTTATTAAAGAACGCATTGATTATACAGGCATACAGACTGACACTCATTTAGATACATTTTGATAGAAACATGTATTTTTTTTGTATTTTTTATGGCATGCATTGATTATACAAATCGTCATCATCATCAACAATCTATACTCCTTTTATCATATATTGAACCTATTAAACACTAGCAGAAAAATGTTTGACCCTTAATCTCCCTTGTACGTACTGATGAGCACAATTATTCAACTGTATTTGAATCGTGTGAAGCAGTCGATAATAGGTAAGACACTTATGTATGGTGGATTATTATTATGAATATTCTGACTGCATTTGTGAAGGGGGTATTGAAGCGAAAAGAAAAAGAGTTAAAATAGTACTTGTACACTATATCCATTTATTTTATTTTTTAATTTTTGTTTTTTATCTGCTCCGGAGACAAATTCGTCTACTACCAAGAAAGACAGACACATGTACACGTCTTGACAATCACATAATTACATCACTAACGATACCGGAAGCACGAAATAACTTCCGTTACCGCGAAATGAGCAATGGGGAGTATATAATTAAAAGTCTCAGCAAAGCATATCCAAGGCACAAAAAAGGAAGAAAAAACACCAACAAGAAAAGTAAAGCTGCATTGAAATAAATTATCAAAGGAAATCTTCAATTTAAAAAGAAAAGGGTATTCGTACATTTAGTAATGTTATCACTAAATGGTCTAGGATATTTCACATTTCTTTCTTAAATTAAATGCATGATATTAGTAGGCCACAAGGACTTTAGATATTGCTGGATCGTTACTTCTAACATAATTCTACAATTCATAGAAATTAGTTATCGAAATATTGAATTTCGATCTGAATATAGTTGACATTTTACAATAAAACGAAATTCAACTTCAATGATATAAATAACACCAAAAATAAAAATCTACAATATCTTTCCTCCCTTTTAAATTATATCTTCAATGTATCTCTATAGCTAGAGTATTACCCTAACATCACTCAAAATTTAAAAGGCATGTCTGCTACTAAATCGTTTTCAATAATTAAATTTGTTTTTAAAGTATTCAACAGATCTTACTTTCATTTTTCATTAATTTCTGAATGAAAATTTTGAAAAGATATGCACTGAAATCTGTTTTTCACAGTGTGGAAAAAATTTATCATCAACTATATCCGGATGTAACTAGACCTCGTCAAATCCTAGTCTATATAGAAGTTTCTTGACAAGAGTAGGCCATGTCATTTTTTTTTCTATATCAAGTGATTTCAACATTTCCTAACATGCATTTAGGTTTAGAAACTCATATTTGTATAACGTTTAACCAAAACTTGATAAACTCATTATGTAATTACCTGACAATGGATAACTCTTAATACAGCAGCTTAAGTATTTTTGTTCACTAACAAATATTTTTACCAAAAGGTTTTTCATTATTTTCTATATAATGAACATACTCATACACCCATATTTTAGATGCATATAACATTCATAGTAAAATAACAAGAGCAATATTTTGGCATATGTATACTGACATTTTACAGCAAATCAATAATGCCCTTTTTATGATACTTGTTTTAATCCAAGTGAATTAAACAGAGTCAAAATTTTAAACATAGTGTATAATAGGTAAAACATATTGGGTACCTGGCACATTCTCCAACTGCAAATGATTTTTTTGTAGCAAGTGAGAATTTAAAGTACCGTTTACAACACTTGTGTTGTACTTTTGCGATTACTTCAGAATACTGAATATTTGTAGCCACAGACTTCAGAGCCATAACACAAAATTTGTTTAATCATGCTATCAGAAAGTTTAAAAAGAAAACTACTGAAGGAGCAAAACTTACTCTGGTATCTAACACTACATTCAATAGATTTTTTGGCCTGAACTGCCAGTGTGTGTTTTGGGGTAAAAACTAAATCCATATATTTATACAAGGAGACATATTCAATCAACACGAATCTCTCATACGGTCAGCGATCTCCACTGCGCAGGTTGTTTATTATGCTTTTTAAAATTGCCGGAAAGACTGTTAAAATTGTATTTTGCTCTACAAAGGATTATATTGAATAAAGGCCGTTTTCTGCCGCCTTTTGTGAAAAAAATAAATACTGTTAAATTTCATAACTCTTTGTCTAAATGTGTCATTTAAGATACAAATGAAACTCATCTACATTCATTATGTCTTTAGATCTCAAATTCATAGCAAAAAACGATCCCAGATTATGGGCTGGTTTTGGAAATTGTAGAATACATGCCGAGTTTAGCAACTTCATACTCCAAATTAGATACGAGCGCAGTCTTGTTCCACGGAGAAATTTTAGCAGACTGTGTGGTTCTTTTAAGCTAACTTGTCTTAAAAATATCATCGTGGAACATCGTTGCGCTGATACCCAAAAACTAACAATTTATGAGCTCCACTGTCTACGTAGAGTTAACATTTTGTTCCTATTGCACTGTTGGTACCTCGCTCTCCACTGCGCATAAAGAAATAGAACTGCATTGTATTATATTCCTACTAGTACTGTACTCAAACTATTCAGAAGAAACAACAAAAAGATATTTTAAACAATCTTATTCATTTCTTTCTTACATTATTTATCCTATCTAAATTATAACTAACTTTGCGCACATGGCCGTTTTGTTGTTGATTTTTTTTTTTTTTAAGGTGCCAGAGATGCAAATAAACAGAAACTGAGCAGTGACTGTATTAAGTAACGTTTGATAGTTTAACGTGCATTTCTTAACCACACACACATACACACACACATCCTAAAACGCAATTTCCTATATGGGTCAAAGCCAAAATATATTTAAGAAGATTTAATTCAGTCAATCTGTCTTCTAGTTGTAACAGCATTAGCTTTTAAAAAAAAAGGGGGGGGGGGATTGGTGCTGTACTGTACTTCCGTGTAGTACCCAAGAAAATTATGTTTTCAGATGTTCTCTGTGGCTTCTGCATAGCAAATGTGCATATGGTACTTCATTTTCTCTAAAACTATATAAAAAAGTTAAAGATACAAGGACAAATATTACAATGGTCAGTTAAAATAGGGATTGTTGAACAGAAGTAGACATCAAACTCTAGATTGGCAGTGTAAGCCAATATATTTATTGAACTTATAGTACTTGCACAAGTAGTTGATAGCTCAAATGGTACAGCCTCCGTTAGCCATGCAGGAAAAAACCCAGATTCGAATCGTGGAAGGGAATATATTTATTTCTTCTTTCGTTCAATAACCACACACACACATCCTAAAATACAACTTGCTATATAGGTCAAAGCCAAAATACATTTAAGAAGATTTAATTCAGTCAATCTGTCTTCTAGTTTTAACAGCATTAGCTTTTAAAAAAAAGGAGGGGGGGAGAGAGGATTGTGGCTGTACTGTACTTCCGTGTAGTACACAAGAAAATTATGTTTTCAGATGTCCTCTGTGTTTTCCGCATAGCAAATATGTATACCGTTCTTCATTTTCTCTAAAACTATATAAAAAAAAAGTTAAAGATACAAGGACAAATATTACAATAGTCAGTTAAAATAGGTATAGTTGAACAGAAGTAGACATCAAACTCTAGATTGACAGTGTAAGCCAATATATTTATTGAACTTATATTACTTGCACAAGTAGTTGATAGCTCAAATGGTACAGCCTTCGTTAGCCATGCAGGAAAAAAAAACAGATTCAAATCGTGGAAGGGAATACATTTGTTTCTTCTTTCTTTCAATAACCTTTTGAATGTTATTAATACCTCCAAATTTAGATATTAGAATCTAAGTTTAAGTAATTTCAGAATTTTCTTCAATCGTATAAATATTTGGAACAAGAAACACATATAGATTAACCTTCCAAAATAATGCGAATTAATTTATGCAAGTGCAAATTTAAAATGTGCTTGCAAATAATGATATTTTTACAGATGAGTAGTGAATATGAGGGGGTAGTCTTCTAATGGATTGGGGTAGTGGATAGGTAGGTGGGTTCAGGTCCTATTCAGCATTCGAAATTACCACCTGCCAAGCAGCTTGAAACCATCTACTTTCACAGTGGCCCAAAATGTGTTTTTATCTTTTATTTCTTTCGTTTTTAATGGATTTTATACTCCTTCAATATTCTAGCAAGAGTTACTGTCCTTGAGGTACTCTTCTTTTAAAAGAGGAATACCTTCCTTTTCTAAAAACCGATTGCAGTAAAAAGTTTTGCTTTATTGCTGTGAACGGTTTTGTTTTCTCATTTTATTGAATTTTGAATATAGTGATTTAATTCATTTCCTTTAAATTAGTTTAACATCAACCACATTTGCTACCCTTTTCCATATCTATTTCAATCTCGGTATAAGACGTATTGGTAAACATTATGACGTCACAAATGAAAACGCTAGGGTCTGCACAATTGTCCGTATACAGAATATCAAAATTCTCAGAAATACTTCGATGGAGTGATACAGCGGAAAAAAGGGGAAATCGAGAGCTATGGGCTGCATACCTGTTGTTTGTGTGTGTGTGTGTGTGTTTTCTAGTGACGAATGAGGTAGTTTTTTTCCTTCTTATTCTTTTTATTGGTAAAACAATATTGTAATACATATAATACAGTCAGAAAAACATTATTGTACAATATATGAACAAAATTTCCCATCTTCATTCTTGAAAATTACAATATGAAAACTGAAATAAATGAAACGTGACTCACTTAACTCGATACCACAAGTAGACGAATAAAGGAATATCCCCGCCACGTATATAAATGGTGTTATGTTCACTAGTTCAATGAACAATGAAAGACTTATACAGAAATAGACGCGTGTTGTGTGCTTGCGGTTGACGTATTATATCCAGACTTTCCGAGTAATCCTTATAAATGTAATTTTTTAAAAACCTATATTTGTAGAAAATAAATCCGCAAGTGTAGTTAGCTTTCAGCGAATTGTTTCCTGTTTCTTTTGTAGTCGTTTCGCAATATTACTGCAACTATAACTTGCTATCTAGACTTTCGTTCTCCTCGAGAACAGTGAGATCTGGCAACACCTTCGGCATCATCCGAGGCGGTTCGTGATCTGGGTCACAGCGATACTTGGTGAAATCCGTCACGCCTTCTGATCTGAGGTAGTCTTCATCAAGAAGACACTTGCCATTCAATCTTCAAAAAATAAATTAATTAATTAATACGGATAAACGGATACTGAGAGATCATTCGCTATAGCGTAAATTCCAACTGATTTTATTTACAAGAATCATTTTCCTCTGATACTTAAATAAAGGTAAGAATAAAGCTGATTTAAAAAAGCTATATATATGTATGCATGCATATACGTATGTATGTAGGTAGGTAGGTAGGTAGGTACGTACGTACGTATGTATGTATGTACGTATGTATGTATGTGTATGTATTAGCATTTAACGGACGTCAGCACAATAACGGCCTTTTACATTATTTCTTCGATCTCCTCAATAGCTAAAGTATGACTCTAACAGTTCAATCTAAATAGAGCAACTCTAAATTTAATAGGCATGTCTGATCCCATATCGTTTTCCAAAATTAAATTTGTATTAAAGTTTTATACAGATCTTTCTTTCGTTTTCATTCATTTCTCAATGACAATTTTGAAAACCTATGCACTGTAGTCTGTTTTTCAGTGTGGAGAAATAATGTATATTCAACTACATAGGGAAGTAACTAGACCTCACCAAATATACAAAAAAACTTACTTGACCTCACTAAATATACAAAAAAACTTACTTGACCTCACCAAATATACAAAAGAAATTACTTGACCTCACCAAATATACAAAAAAAACTTACTTGACCTCACCAAATATACAAAAAAACTTACCTGACCTCACCAAATATACAAAAAAACTTACCTGACCTCACCAAATATACAAAAAAACTTACCTGACCTCACCAAATCATAGTCTATATATAGATGATTCTCAATAAGAGTACAATAAGTCATTCTTTTTTTTTCGAGTGATTTCAACATTTGATAACATGAATTTGTGTTTCATGACTCATAACGTTTAACCAAAAATTGATACATCTCATCATATAATTAACTGACAATGGATAATAATCTAACTCTCCTAATACAGCAACTGAAGCCATTTTTGTTCACTCAAGAATATTTTTACAAAAACTTATTTCAACATTTTGAAAACAATGAAGATACTCATATCCACATATTTCAGTTGCATATAACAAAGCTGATATAATAACAAGAGCATGATGGGCATTTCAACATGGAGGAAAATATAGTCAATATATATTTATAAAATATAACAAATCAATAACACACTTTATAAAATAGAAAATTTAAAATATTTCTTTACATATATCATCTTCTAAAAACCATTGCTTTTGTTTTTGACAGATTTACTTTCATTCCATAAAATATGACAGAAGGTTTGTAGTACTTTCATTTGTTTTCAAAGGATATAATAGCGTCACCAATACTAGTAATATTATCAGCTTTTGCTCGAGTACATATGTCATCGATATTTTGAATAATTTGTATACTTTCCAACCTTTCATTTTCAACTAATACAAATATTGATTAGCATAGAGAAGACAAAGAGTCGAATTTAACATACATTATGACGAGCAACGATGGAATACTATTTTTTTTCCGCCAGACTATTCTCAGTTTGCACACGTGATTTTAAGTTCATATACTAAACATAAATTACATAATTTTAAAAAAGTTTAACATGAAGTCCATTTTTGTTCAAATATTTTTTTTTTAAAAACACTGATGACGTACTCAATCGAATGCTTTTAAACAGTCAAGAATAATATAATAACCAGAGACTCTTTTCTTTTGAAACATATTTCTGAATACAAGCATATACAATGAATATATTGTGTATCCTGCTTGGTTTTTAAATAACAATTCTTGATCATGTCCTCCCACCACCACCACCACTGTGTGTTTTATGATTTATAATCCCAGTGAAAACTTTTCCAAAAGGATTCAAAAGAGTAATTTATTACACGATAATTACTTCAATACTCTTTACTCCCACAATTAATTCCCTCACACCATGACAATGGAAAACTAAAGACTTGTATTACAGTCATGACAGTATATGTACGAGTGCATAATTACATAACTTAAAAATACAATACCATATGGCCTCTGTGCTTTATTGTTTTTCATTGACCAGATTCGAATACAGTGAACTTTGTTTGTTTCTCCAGCTCTTTAGGAACCCCGGGTTGACCTCCCTAACCAATAGTCACTAATAGCATGCTTAGAGCGAGTAGCAGTCTCAAAGATTGTAAAACTTAACTTCTACCATATATACTCGCATATACACGCACAAAAACTGCAAACTGCATAGACCCAGATCTGCCGTCGCATAATGCGCCAGCAGATCTGGGTCTATGCAGTTTGTAGGACTAATGAGTAGAACAAACAACATAGACCCTGATCTGCAGGCGCATTATGCGACTGCAGATCAGGGTCTATGTTGTTTGCAATTGAAATCAAATTATACGCGAGTACAGATGGTACTTATCTTCAAAACCTTCATTTGGGTAACGAAAATTTTAAACTCAAAGTATTAAGAGTACTGATGGATTGGAGGGAGGACTGAAGTGATACTAATTTACATAAGATGAGATGGAAGTATATAATTCCTATTCATCGTACCTGAGCCCGCAGAGATCACATAACTCGCGAGTTATTGCTATTCATGGTCTTTTTTACTATTGTAAACACACTGCTCTAAATAATCTTTATAATATTTATCTACATTTTCTTTCCTTTATATGTCACTAAAGAATTTATATGAACCTTTGAAACATTAACTGAGAAATTATTGTGATTTCCTTCTAAAAGCAGTTTCTTTTATTGTTTCAAGTATTACCAACAGTGGAATATCCGCGGGAGATAACTAATATAAGGTCTAAATGAGTTGCCTCCCTCACTATATAAAAATGCAATAAAGCGCCATTGGATATATACATTTACTTTGTTACTAATTTTACGAAGAACAAGTCAAAAAGAGCAGTGAATCGAAACGTTCGTGCATAGCCTTTACCATCAGATGGCTCTCCATTTATATCTGAGCATTTTCTTCCTATTACCATCGTTCATGTACACTGAAAATGCGACCACTTTGGCTTGATGTGGGGATTCCGCCAGAGACAAGTGTTCGAATATGGAACAATATTTCAACGTCATGCAGTTACGCACTGAATAAATTTGAGCATTCATTGAACAAATAATCACTGAGACAAAAAAATATTCTTACTTAAGGAAATTACCATGAGGGGACGCGAGTGAAATTGCATGAAACAGCGTTGTTACTGTGTTTCCCGTCCACGAAATCAATCCAAAGTAAAGATTTTCTCTTCTTTCACGCTTACAATTTATAAAAATTTGAAGGTATGTGCAAAGAAAAAAACCAATATGATTTTAAGAAGTATCGGTAGAAAAGTTGTTGGCACTAAGTTAACGTGAAAGAAGATAAAACCAGCTGAAATGGACAAAACCTGAGACCAAGAGTGTGCGACCAATGACTCTTGACTGTGACAAGTTTTCATATTGAATCTGGGATGGCTGAGAAAATGTCAACAATATTCCAGAGTGCTAGTCTAAATCTTTCGTTAGTCAAAGTTATTACTGCTACAAATTATTGTGTACTTTGCACTCATTTGGCAATGTTTGGAGTAACGGCATGTCAGTACAATCGTGGCTATATGGTGCCAATTAAAGGCAAAGTTCTAAAAATGCAAGATAATGAATTGCTGAAAGAAAAAAAAAAACAATAAGGCAGATAAACACTTCCAAATAAATATGAACATGACGTACTGCAAAATAAAAAGGTATAGGCATTAAACTTTGGTATAAGGTAAATAAAATAAAAGGTAAAGATACAAAATATAAAATCCTTACAAGATAGGGTCAATGAAATGTCTTTGGCATTTCTAGTCACAAACATACACAGTTGCAGAAAGAGCAGAAGGTCTTATCGCAACCGCCCGATGATGACAATGCAGTTCTTTTTACAGAACAAAAGCAAGGATGATATAGGAAGAAATCAGTCAACTTACTTATCAGTTTTATCTTCAACAATTTTCAAAACGGCATCCGCAAAAATTTCAGGCTTGCGAAGAACGGTGTCAGGAACATTTTTCACATCCGTAACATGGGATTTTATGGCTGTAGTAGGCCAAAGGGAGGTAATGGTTACACCTGCAATATAAATTTTAAATAAAACATCAAATCTAAAGCGCTGATGGGCCAAAAAGCATATCTGGCAGTGAAATGTACAGTCAGAAATATTCGGGCCATTGTGCCGTCGTAACATCTCGTGTGTTAATTATTTCAAAGGAAATTTCATCACCAACAATTTCAAGATAAAATGTTCCAAAACCTGTTAGAGCAGAAATAACATTTTCGTCCTAGTGGATTTTGTAAAGTAAATGTTGTTATTTTTGTTGTTCTTTTTGTCGGGAGAAAAAAAACATGAACAACAACAGCAAAAAAACACTAATACGTCTAAAAGTGACTTATTGTCGCAAACATAACAAGCACGTTCGCCGCCTAAAATTGAGTATCACAGGTGTTGCAGGTTAAGCTCAATTTTATATGGTATAAGAATCCTATACATCCTCAAATTCTAGAGTAAGACACTATTGTTCCCTTCTTGACTTTAACAGGCTTGATCAGACTTAAACTACACGCACACACTCATAATAATTATAATTGCTATTCCCGGGAAAGTTTTTATCGGAATTAATAATTATGGGCCACTTTGATAATCAAGCGAAGACTCTATGGTAAAACAGTTAATTTTATGCTAGTCTGTGAGTTAGTGGATTTTCTAAGAGAAATAATTTTGATAATTTTGATAACTCACTGGAGTGAATTATCAAAAATATTTTTTTCTCTGTGGTCAGTAGATATCAATAACATCATTGACCAAGAAATTTGAACAACCATTTTGTCAATTGACTGGCCTAGTGGAAAGCATGACCACCAGTCACGCAGGAATATCAGGCTGAAATCCCATAATCTGGTTACTTTTTTTTTTTTTTTTTTCTTCTTCAGTTTATGTGCATTATTACCTTGAATTAGGAAAGAGAATTATGTCACTACTTATAATTTCTGTGCGAATATACACAAAACACACCATACAAGAAACGGTAAACGGCTGATATTATTGCGCGGGATACCATAAGAAATCGGCTACTTAAATCTGTTTAACACACTGCTAGCCAAATCGACTGAGCATAAAATAAACAGAAAATTTGCTTGTTTCGAATGAATAATAGATATATTTCACTTCATGGATGAAAAGCTCAAGTTTTTCACTCTTGGCTTCGACAATCGTGAAAATACACAGGTTTTCATCCACTAGATGAAATATATCCGATATTCACTCGATACAAGCAAAAAGTTTAAATTGTTTCATTTGCATCCAAATATCGATTGCTCATAAGAGGTAATTCGAAAAATTCTGAACATTTTGTTATAACTTTTTGTTTGTTTGAACCTGTCAATAAATTTATCGCCGACCGATGGACAAAATAACGTTCTATAAAATGATCTGCACGCAGGACACCTGTATATGCATGTGACGTAGCATAGTTAAATTACAGTGACGTAAAAATGTCGGACAAAGATAAACAATTCTGCTATTAAGCAAAGAGAATACTGTAAAATGCGGGTAAACTTGGGGTATTCTCTGACTGATATTGATACAGACTCGTATAAAGATTATGGATGTAATGCTCTGTCAAATCCTACAACTCTGAGGTGGTTTCATCATTTTAAAGATGGTCGCGAATCCATGCAAGATTACCCACGTTCTGTAAGACCGCTGTCTGCAATTGGTAAGCAGGATGTGGCTGATGTGAAGGAGGAAATTGATGAAGATGCTCGATACACTGTGAACGATATTTCCATTATCATGGGCATAAAATTTTTTAGCTGTTTTTAATATACTGAAGAATCATTTTAGCTCAGGAAGGTTTGTGCAACATGGGTCCCGCATTTGTTGACGGCTGATCAAATACAGACACGGGTTGAAATCGCGAAACAGCTACTCGTTAAATATTTTAAAAGTGACCAGAGACGCTGAATATGATTGTCACAGCTGATAAAACGTGGATTTACATTTTATGAACCTGACTCAAGAGAAAATAATAAAGTTTAGATCGAAGAAAACGAACAGAAACCACAAATCGCTCGACGTAGTCGGACTGTCATGAGACTTTTATGCGCATTATTTTCTTATGCAAAAGGACCGGTCGTCAAGGTACCTGTGCCTGCCTCTGCTAGTGTCACTGGACATTTTTGTACCTCCAAAGTGTTGCCAAAGTTGCAGAATACTACTGAACCACCCGTCCGCGCACTGGTATCTGAGGTATCCATTTACTCCATAACAACGAACCGGCGCATAAATCTAGCATCCTGACAGACTACCTGAAGGAGAACAACATCCAAACTTTGCCACATCCTCCATGCAGCCCTGCTTTAGCTCCAAGTGATTTTTGGCTGAATACCGTTGAGAGGCAGACGATTTGAAAGCCGCCATGCGGTTGGAAGTGTAGTTTTCCACTGTATGAACAACACAAGAAAAAGTGAAAACAAAATGTCATTTAATAATTGGATAATCAGACTGAGAAAGTGTGTAGAGGTGAATGGGAAGTACTTCCAGGAGATGCACTGACGTACTGTTCGTTAATAAAGAACTTTGTTGTACAGCGCAATAATATTCAGAACTTTTTAATTACCCTCGTGTAGTAACGTGGCTGCTGTTGTTGTGTCTGTGTTTATTTCCCAGAAGAAAAAAAAATAAATTCTGTCAACGGATCGGCGCCTAATACATATACTGATAATGGCATAGGAAGTTTCTTTTAACTTGATTATGTTTATTAGTATAAGATAAACAAATATGAATAAGCAAGATTTTTCTTATTTATTGATTGAAAACTTACCTGTGCCCTTTATTTCATGCGACAGTCCCATCGTCAGAATTGATAAGCCGACTTTGGAGATGGAGTATGGCACTTTTCCTTTGAAAAATCTGATGAAGATAGTGTGATCATCAAAATACACACTGCTGTTGTGAACTGCTGTTTCTTCTAAATAAGAAACTTTCGCATTGATAAATCAGAATGTCTGCTTATCCCTATTACATTTTACGCAAGAAACCTTTCTTACATGGGAAAAAATTCCCCAAATGCGATTAATTTCATCTGCAGGTGTATAAACATATAGCTGATTTCCTCGATCTTTATTCATAGCGCTTTTGAATTGCACAACGTTGAGAAAAAATTTTAACAACACCATAAACAACGCTTTTGAATTACAGAACGTCGAGAAGATATTTTACCAGCACCATAAATACCGCTTTTAAATTACACAACGTCGAGAAGATATTTTACGAACACCATAAATAACGCTTTTGAATTACACAACGTCGAGAAGATATTTTACCAACACCATAAATACCGCTTTTGAATTACACAATGTTGAGAAGATATTTTACCAACACCATATATAACGCTTTTAAATTACAGAACGTCGAGAAGATATTCTACCGACACCACAAATAATAATACCTGCTATATATTGGCGGTGACACCAGCACGATCCGTCCGGTTTTCCTGTTGAGAAAGTGTGGTAACACTTCCTGTATCATTACGTATGCACCTCTGATGTTGACTTCATTCATCAATTCGAACCGTTTTACCGGTGTCTCCAGAAAAGGTTTCCACATGATAGCACCGGCATTGTAAATGGCAACATCAAGATGGCCAAACCTGTGAGAAGGAGAAAAACGAGACACTAAAGCGTACAGTTTTCTATCAAATCATTTTTTTTTTATCTTTAAAAAAAAGTTTCCCTTTTATGAAAGATCATTTTTGGGGTAATAGTAAAAACCAAGGCAGCCAATCCAGGCTGATCCGATGGTAGGATTCGAACCCCTGCCCTTCTGGTAGCAAGTCCAGCACGCTGATCACAGAGCAACCGCGGTTCTCGACTCTTCACAGAAATAAATTACATGAAATTATATCCTTTCCTGAAACATGCAATTTTTCCTTCTTTTTTGTTTTGTACCTAAATATTAAATTCTCCTTTTTTGGCATGAAAAAAATTCAGCCTATTCAAAATTAAATTTCTCTCTCTCTCTCAACCTACCTAATAATGTATTCCATCTGTTCATACTTTAAGTTGAGAACTTCAACATAATAAAATGGCTCGGTTCAAAAAGATACCACACTACTATAACAACCTCTTCGTAGACAACAAAATGGTCAATCCAATATCAGAGTTGTAATTTTGCAAAAGCACTAAGGATTATACAAGGTAAATTACTCCATGTAAATTATAAATAACATGTCTTCTTATGAAACTGACCTACTGATACAACTATGCACAGTTGATCGGATGTCTTGATCATCTCTTGCGTTGCACTTGAAGGGATAGGATATGCCTCCCTTTTGTTTAATCTCCTCGATCACAGTGTATATCGAACCTGGAAGGTGGTCACTTGACTCGGTTGTCTTTGCAGCAACGCCTACCTGGTAACCGTTTTCGGAAAGTGTCAAGGCAATCTGTCGCCCTATACCACGTGATGCACCGATTACTAGCGCCGTTTTCATCCTCGGAAAAATTATTCCAAGCTATATCTGCTGGGAATACAAAGGTTTGAGTTAAAAATAATACAGGCAAGGTAATTAAAATGGTTGCCACCCATCACCTTCAAGCACCAATCAGTTCATCTTGCTGTTATATTGTTACAGGTTGGATCCCCCCAGCCCTCTATACATTGACCGATACTCCTAATTTTTTTGTAACGAGCCCCTGTGGCATTGAAAGTCCGACGCGTGTATGTCAGATGTCCTTTTGGTCACGCCCGCGTAAAACAACTGACACGAAGTCTTCTACTGGATGTCTGTCTATCACAGTAGAGCCGAAGTGACGATTTTATATCTACTACCATCACTGAACATTTTCGCCAGCCAAGCGTCGTCGATCCCCTTCGTTCCACAGCAACCTTCATAATTATTAGCTAGCTGAAACGGTATACTGCTCCACTATCTGATTGGATGCAGCTCATAGAAAGTGATCCAATCAGATCTATTGTTATATTAAACTTGGAGATTGTTAGGAATAGTCACAGTGGTCTACGTGCACAACGACACATGTAGCACGTAAGTTTCTGCAAATTAAAAAATTTTAAGCAAATTTTAATTTTGAATCAATGCTTGTGGACATCGTGGAACTCGCCTTATAGAATACCTAACGGGTCACGTAATGAGCTCTCTGGTGGGTCAATCTGTTTCGCTTGCTATGGACAGGGACTCTTTTTTTCCGCAAGAGAGCACTTGTTGAAATCACCATTCAGCTAGCTAAATATACCAATGGTTGATGTGGATCGACGACCCTTGGCTACCGAAGATGATCGCATGAATGCTGTCAGAATTTCCAGACAATTTAATGGAAGAATATGGAAGGTCTGGGACAAGTAGGCTAAAAAGGCTAAAATGAAAAAGTGTAGATCATCGCAGAAAGGGACATCGGTAAAAAAATTTTTTTATAGAAATATACATACATACATCTCTCTCTCTCTCTCTCTCTCTCTCTCTCTCTCTCTCTCTCTCTCTCTCTCTCTCTCTCTCCAATCACACATTTCCCCGTAAGAAGCTCCCAAACCCTATATAAATAAATGAACTAATTACATTTCCACCACAGCAAATATTGACTTTTACTTTTTAAATAAGCAGTCTTAAGGAAACCCATGAAGAAACAAAAATGACAACCATAAAAAGAATATTATTCTAAACGTTTGTATTTACTGACAATAGTATCTACGAAATTTCTAAAGACAATCTCAGAATGAGGCAGAATGGATATTACGAGAATAGCTCTTACGGCCTTCCAATAAACATATATTATAATATGTATGTAAAAATCATAGCAGGGGAAAAACTTGAAGATATATTCCTGAACTTTATTTAGATACATGTACTTCTATTAAAAATGATCAAACTATGTAGAAAGACATTACAAATGGGGAAATAACAGCAAGGCTATAGGAAGCAAAATGTAACTTGTGAAGTTTTTACCTATAAAGCTATGCATAGATTATCAACATTTTCAAACTCTTTTTTAAGGATTCATCAGGTTGGTACGTACATGTTTGTACGTGTTTGTCTGAGTTTTTCATGTGGGTTTTGCTGTGTATTTTATGCATCAATATCAATTATTCCGTGTGTCTGCATGCGATGACTTATATATTCGGACAGAATTATGCTGCAAGATCAATGTTTAAAAAGTTTATACTTTTATTTACGAGAAACATCAAGGTAAATATTTTTTTTTTTTTTTTTTTTTTTTTTTTTTTTTAGAGAAGTGTCTAAAAAATATCATGACAGACAGCAGGTTTTGTTACCAATGTAGTATTAAGTCCGACCATTTTAAAGATGCAATGTGTCATCGACAGAAGAAAACAAAAGAAATAACGATGGAAAAAATAGGAACGCAGTGTTGCACATGAGCGCAGGCTGACAGGTTTCCCGCAATTTGTTATCCTATGTCCCCCAAATCTTGACCCTGTGCGCCCCCCCCCCCCCTTGGCGCACTTTTCGTCAGAAAAAAAAAATTGACAAATATGCTGACAACTTTTCTTTAGTGGATGTCCATCCATGTCTCTGTTGGCACTAGCAATGGCCAAAGGCGCGAAAGGTGATAAAACTAAGCTGGCAATGAATATGCATTTTAAAACAATGTGTCTGGCAATGAAAACAATCAAGGTATGTGATATTCGGCTGAGTTGCAATGTAAAGTGTTTAACAGCCGTTAGTGTGACTTATTTTCGAGGTTAAAGTCAACACTACCGCGAGGAAGATTTATTTCGAGTTTTAAATAGTGATGACAGAGGCTAAATTTATGCAAATATACAATGTCATTTAATTCATGATTTGTAAGTTTGGAATGAAAAGTAATTCAGAAACATTTATATAAATGCTGGTACATAATGAGTGTACACTAAAGTTAAATGAAAGCAAGAAAATTCCATGATGCAGTTCATTTTGGTTAACCAGATATTAAAACATATTAATGTTTTCGAGAGTTACTTGAGCACATGATAAAACTTTTATTGCAATATGTAAGTGTCCAAGGAAAATATGATAGTACAGTGCAGACCACAAAGTTAAGGTGGCAAAACTGTCGAAACAAATAAGATGATCTCACTTTTATCGCACTATTAGTGCATTATGTATTTTTATTTTCCTTTGTCCCTATAAAATGATCCGTGTCCCCCCAATTTTAATTTTCTTTTTCTCTCTCTCTTTTTTTGTTGGTTTTAACGACACTTTTCACACATTACTGGCTATATCATCTCGGGGAAATGGGAGATAAGTGTCTTTCCCCAAAACATACAGAGGCAGCGGACAAGGGCTAGTTTGGGTGGGTATTGAACCCGCGACCCATGGGTTACGAGTCCGAAACTCTACCAACTGAGATACCGCTGCTAAGAGGTTTTCCGACTTTTCGGAATACGGGAAAAGGTAAGTTCATATTATGGCACGGTCAACGAAGTGTTTGCACTACGAACAGTGGCCTCCAATGCGTTTGTAGTATATAGGAAGGCCGGTATGAAAACACTAATGTGATTTCTTAGTGACGGCCTCGCTCATGCTCGGCCTTCCCTGAAAAATCAGTTAGTGTTTTCAAATACCGGCCTTCCTATATACTACTATAGTTTTAGTTAGCCTTTTATTTGCACACTGACTTGGTGAAAATATGGCGCACACGAGTTACTTCCCTTAATTGCAATCTATTTTTAGTAACATTAAATAAGCGAATTTGCCAAGACCATAAACTTGGAAACATAGTATTATGTATATATAGCTGTGGAAAGGTCTGTCTGGTGTCTCACAGGGTTGGTCACTCTCTTGACATTCGGGCTTTGATGAAGCAGTCAGGAGGCATACGTATCTTAAATGACAGATCCTGTAACGACCAAACGTCCGATGTGAACATAACTGAAGAGTTGAAGGTTATAAGACCTCCGAATCCGTTCACGCTAGGACTGGGTGCAAAGGTGGTAGCGATTCCGATATTTTCCTTGATCTACTGATGAACTAAAACATTCAGCAGGGCTAAGCACCTGGTCCTAGCCTATGCTTTTG
Source organism: Margaritifera margaritifera (assembly GCA_029931535.1). Lineage (NCBI taxonomy): Eukaryota > Metazoa > Mollusca > Bivalvia > Unionida > Margaritiferidae > Margaritifera > Margaritifera margaritifera. The sequence goes on along the minus strand of JAQPZY010001666.1, from coordinate 2,425,790 downwards.
CCAAAAAATGTTTCTTTTGGTTGGCTTCACCTGAAAAATATCATACAAGTGTTTTTTGAGAATGGCCTACCAATTAGGAAGCTGCCTATTTATGTTAGCACATATATTGATTTTACATAATTGTTCTAATTGAAGAAACCATATAGTTTAATAATAGATTAGAAAGCTATCTTGGAATCATTTGTGAAGGTGCATCAGCTAAAACAGAGGTCTTCCGAATAATATTCATTGATGTGTACGACATTGGATGGTTCAGAGTTGGCTACAGTTCTTGGAAACTGTCCTTTTGCCACAGCCGAGGATATAGCTAGAATACAACTTAGCATACAATCATCGTATACAACTCTGCCTTGTCTTTGGGGAAAATTATTTGAGCCAATCATTAGAAGATACATTGAGATCACCACAAACGAAAAATTGGTGGGCAGCGATATCAGCATTTAAACTATGGATGGAGTTAGATACAGTCCAAATGGCTACATTGTTGACCACAATACAATTTTTGCTGTCAGAATTTAAGTGTCCCTTTAGCAGAGACGTCAGCAAATTGCCAGAGTATTAATTGCCACAAGTATTATCAGGCTTTGAAGTTTGTTGTTGCTTCATACGGTCTGCTTATTGATACAATTTGTCGTAAATGTTCTTTGAATCAATTGGGCTTTTACCCAGAGTACGACAAAAAGTTTTATAGTAGATATTACGACAGTTACACTAAGGATCCAATCTCAACAGATATCGTAGGATTTTTTGGCAACTATGACGACTTTACTGATCTTGGCGAATTTACTAAAGCAGAATTCTCCTCATTTCTAAAGAAAGATCTACATAGAGAACATGATTAAATTATTGCAGGCATTCAAGACCAGCCTGATTGCATTTCTGACGCGATTGATGATATCACTAAGAAGTGTCCAAACAAGAAGCTGGTTGCGGTTTTACTGTGGAAACTATTAAAAATGGCCTACAACTACATTGCCCACGAACCTGGCTACATCAAAACAATAAAGAAAGAGAGTCATATCAAGACTGCAACAGATTGTACTCGAGTTAGAGATTTTAAAAAATATTATATATAACGTCTTACTTTGACTCAAGATGAATAATGGCCGCCTATGAGATCGCTGATGACGCCGTAGTAACTTTTCCACCAGGCTGGAACGTAAAAGATGTCTAATTAATGACTTCAAAAATCGAAACATTAAATGGCGCATACAAATTTGTCAGGGACGCTCTCAAGATGATTTACCAAACATCCAAAGAAAATTCTAAGTGGTTTGACTTTTATGCAACCATCGCCAAAAAAGATCCAGACACCTATTAGGGGAAGAATACAACAAACATTGCAGCAAAAGATCTTTGTATGACTTTGTCAAAACCTGGTTTGATGGAGGCTTAGTTTAATGTTGGCAGATTTATGATGACATGTTTAATGTAAACGATTGATATAATGTATGCAAACGCCAGAACTCAATTTTTATAAACGCAGACGTAAGATGTCGGTAGGCACTGCTTCTGGGTTTGTGAGATACACTTTTGATATCACTTGGAAATCTGCTGAAGAAAATGAAGAGCACTTGTATTGTTACGCCAAAAAAGCGACAGAATTAAAGCGAGTTCTGATCTATCTTCAAAAGAATAGGACAGACTTTGTGGTGAGGCGATGTTTACTTCAGCCAGGCTTTAGGACGTGCTAACACAAGCGTCTATTTATTTTGTCCTTTTATATTTTTTGTGCATACATTTTTTCGTATTTGTTAATGCACACTGGACTTAAATCTACCACAATGTTGTCTACGATTTTGAATTCTTTAAATAAATCGGCCATGTTAAACACAGCACCTCGTAAACAGGCCTTAATATGATTTAAATATTTGTGTAGGTGATATAAGCGTATTTACACATCGCCCGCTTGTTTTGAATTTTTGGCTCCAGCTTTCTGAAAGCGGCTTGTGCTGCAATTCCAACGCCAGAAATATTCAGCAGAAACTGATTTAAAAAGGCGCCAGTGCCATCAACACCTGCAGCGCTTAGTTTTATCGGAATGGCAGACAGCAAAACCAACAAGCGCTTGTAATATCTGTTAAGACCGCCTGAAACAATAGGCCCGTTAGTGATAACAATAGTAATACGCGATAAGTTCTTCGCGCTATTCTTTTTCCAGATGGCTGTTAATGTGACTTAAGTCTTTGATATCTTTCATCGTATATAAAGCAATGTTATTTTTTGTCTTTGTCTATTTTTCTAATGATATGAGAGTAAACCGCAGGTAATTTTATCTGCAGCATGTCATAGTACAATTTTGTCATGGAGGTGTCGTTTTTTTTAAAGCTTTCTTTTACTTCTTCTGTTGGATCTGGCAGGTTGCAAAGTGATCCGTGAGATATATAGGTCTGTTCTGAGGAATAATAAGCACTTATCATTCCAATTCCGGCATATGGTTTTGAGTTAAGCAATCGCCACTGCAAGAGATTTTGCTCCATATGCATGTCTTAAATGGTATAGGAAAACATTATAATATGCAGTAAACGTATTTGATAGATCTCTTGATAACTTAGCATCTAATTCTCTTTTTATCAGATCAGAAAGATTTGTTGCTGTTTTATCGAGATTTTACTTATGGGGTGTCATATCAAACAAGCGATCTTGAAGATGCTTTTTCATTTCTTCACCTGGATCCGGTGAGCCTTTAAATAGCTGGTGCTGTGTATTGTCCTTCTTGTGATCTTATCGATAAAACGCAGCAAGAGCCAGTTTGTCTTCTGGCGTTAACTTTTCAACCTATTCAAGAGCCGCTGCAAAAACGTTTTCTGCATGCACGTTATAACTTCTGTATTTTAGTATGTGATAATAAGCTTCAGCTGTCTTTCTTACAGCCTCTGGAATTTCATCTTTCTGTGGCTGCTCTGCTTCTGACTCGGGAAGCTCTATTTCAGAAATTTCGGGTCCCAGGTTGTGGCTATGGCTTTTCTGGCTCTGCTTCAGGTTGTGGCTGCGGCTTTTCTGCTTCAGGTTGTGGCTGCAGGTCATCAGGAAGATCTTTTATATCAGGTAGCGCCATCACTCCCAGAATCGTATCTACATCGTCAAAATACAAACAAAGCTCTCTGTCAAAATACCACTTGTCGATTCTTGGTTTTGAAAGTTTTTTTGCAAGATTTGATTGAACATGCATGCATAGTCAGCATCTAGATCTTTTGTTTCTTTCTTGTTCAATTTTCTGCGTTTTAATGTTTTGGTTAGATACACTAATTGTAAGTTATCAAAACTCAATTCGTTTAGTATGTCGTTAAAGAGCATTCCTATGTTTCTAGCAGCGCTGGCCGATTCCTTGTCATTGCAGAACTTTTTCAGCTTATCATATTTGTCCAGCTCGTTCCGCATCTGTGGCGCTCTCATATGAGTTACCGAAAAAAGATTGAACATGATGCTATCATCTATTTTTACGCCTTCTGGATCCGCCAAAAACATTTTATACAGTTGTTTGTTTTCACCAATTTCGTCATAATACGCCTTAAATCTCGCTTTATCAAAAACCAGTTCCTCGAGTTTTTTCTCAAACAACAGCGTGTTAAATTCGCGTGCAATTCTTACGAATTCTGGCATCTTATATATATTGTTTACATACGATCATCCAGCGTAAAAATCTGAAAATAAGTCAGACCGGGATTGATTGGCATGTCAGAAAAGCAATACAATCTGTTAGAGACGATATTTTGTTGTACCAGGGCTTGCAATATCAAACGTAGCCAGAGCTTACCCTAATTTATCCGTACTTGCATAAAGCGTGGTCCAGTTAGCGCCGTCACTGGACGTTTCTAGATGCCAATTGTTGATGCATTCAGTTGTAACTGATATGCCTCTAAGCTGAAAGCGCCAAATAGCAACCGCCACAGGACAATCTATTCTGATCCAAAAAAAAATTAAACGCCCGCTGTCGACCTTTTGTTATTTGACGCAAAACGTTCCAATATTGGATTAACCCTAAAGTTATCGACTAAACAAATATCTCGCAAGGGTGGCGCTTTACCTGCAAATTTACCACTTCTTGCAGCGTGGGCACCACACATATTACCCATTCTTGGTTTGTTAGGAATAGCAGCGGCCTCTGGAGCAATATCTGGTGCTACGGAAAAGGCAACAAGCGGCAGAGGACTGCGATGCAGACATCAGCTACAGAAAGTTTTGTCTAAACATTCTACATAGAAATGTCGCATCAGAATGTAGTCTATCTCTCTCTGAAGCTCAACGTAAGAAAATTCCGCTGGCCTCTTCTAGAGGTTGCCTGTTGTCCATAAGGCTATCACCAAAACAGCTATCTTGAGGCAGCGACAAGTTGATGCTAACAAAACGCAAAAATGACAAAGTAAAAAACAAAAACAAAGTGCAGCAGGAAAAGGTGTTGTACTTGATTTGTCTGCAGCAAAACTTAAAAAACAAGGCGGAGTCTTACCACTGCTAGCTGTTAATAGTGCAGGTGCGCTGTTGCCTGGACTTCTTGGCAAGCTTTTTGGACGTGGCATAGGAAGTAAAAGACAAGAGAACGAGGACTGCATTACCCCTGAACACAGCACTGCTAAGCAATTTTGACATTGAGAAAGCGCTTCAAGACATAAAATCCTTTCGCTGAATTTTTTTCAAAGATAGCATGCAAAAAATAAAAAAGTATAAAAAAATGAATAGGAATGAATGCTGCATTGTAAATATCAAAAATTATTTTGATGACTCTGGAACACATTGGGTTGTCATTGTCAACAGGCCAGATAATGATGCTGCAGAATATTTTGATTCGTTTGGTCTGCCACCATGCGATGCAATCCAAACATATATTTCTGGTGAGCGGCGAAGTTGTATTTATAACTCAACACAAGTTCAGCATATGAATAGTTCAGCTTGTGGTCTTTATTGTATTTATTTTGTCAGACCACAATGCAAAGGAAAATCTGCATTAGATATCTTACTGGAATTTAATGCGCTACCAACTCTAGACAATCGCAAGTTAGTTTTAAGTAAGTTTAATCAGCAGAAATGATTTCCATGTGAGACCAAGTGTGTTTTATGCAAATGTCAAATATAATGACAGCTTCGTGGTGCTTACCATGCAGAAAGAATATTGACAGTCTTGAAGAAACTTCATCTCAAACTAAAAACAGACGTTCTGTCGAAAAAATCAATATGCGCCATTCGCAGCAAAAGAAAATCTAGTTTTGTTAAGGCTATTTCTGGTGGTTGTGCTGATGCCCAACCTATTGTCGTACTTGACACATAATGTTATGTTTGCTCGTTATATATATGCATGCCTGCGATGACAATATTTATATTCAAGTCAATACAATTACTGGACACTCTTCTGTTTGTAAGCGTCGTAAAATATATTGCGGTGCTTTAGATCTTCATGCACTCATTGGAAAACTTCCAAAACCCAAAGGCAGCTGGACTCTTCCAGGACATAAGTATACTGGTCCGTGGAATCCTCTGGATAAACAACTGGATGCCAATGATCAACCGCTTCCTGGTCTACCACCTTGTAACCAAGTAGATGCCAAGGCAATGTGGCACGACATTCGCTACAGACATCATCCAGAAGAAAAAAAAACGCTGCGATAAAATTATCCTTGATGAGTTAGCAGTGATTAAGCCAAAAGGGATGCGAGAACGCTTAGCTTTTGTCAGAGGTGCTATTGACCTCAGTTATAAGCTTGGAGTTGGCACACATGCCGCTAAGAAAACCGACAAAATTGTTAGAAAAAATGATGACATACTCACAGAAGAAATACATAAGCAAGCAAGAAAATACATTATTTTCCTATGCGTAGAGTGGTTTCTAATGGCGTTGATGACATCTGGTCTGCTGATCTCATAGTTATGAAAGAATATTCCAGAAAAAACAATGGCGTCAAATACCTGTTAAATGTCATTGATGTTTTTAGCAAGTCAGCATGGAGAGTACCACTAAAAAATAAAACTGGCGCCACTATCAGAGACACATTTGCATCGATGATAACGTCATCCGCGCGTAAACCAGCAAAACTCTGGGTGGACCATGGCGGTGAATTGTACAATAGCACATTTGAGAACTGGCTAGAACAAAATAAAATTCATAAGTATTCCGTGTTCAACGAAGGCAAAGCATTTATCGTTGAAAGATTCAATCGAACGCTGAACAAATGTGATGTGGAAACACTTTACAAAAAATAAAACGAGTAAATATGTAGATGTGCTGAGGTTGCTAGTGTTAAATACAACAATACCAAACACAAAAGCATTGGAACGACGCCAACACAAGCTAGTGACAAGCAAAATCAAGACAGCGTGGCAAACAAATTATTTTTTTAGACAAAAGTTTAAAATGGGTAACCGGATCAGGATTTCTAAGCTAAAAAAAACAATGTTTGAAAAAGGTCATACAGCAAACTTGACCGAAGAAATGTTTACCATTATAGTGGTATTAAAAACAATTCCTGTAATGTACTGAATCACATACCTTAATGGCAAATCTGTTTCAGGAGTCGTCTATGAGCAGGAGTTACAAAAAACAGAGCAAAATGTTTTAAGAATAGAGCGTGTCATCAAAACTCGCGGAAACAGATTAAATCGCGCCAACTTGTTTCTGATGTGATGCTATATTTGTGCGGCCTCGAACTTGTACTGCAGAAGCGCATTTTCGACTTGATTGTACTCATCATAGTCGCAGACAATGGCATCTTCGTTTTCATCAGAGTCATAAATTTTTGTCTAATCAATTGATATTTTATGTCAGATACAGTTGTTTACATCACAGACATTTACTTGGAAAAGCCAGAAATATTGTTTGATGTCATCGTGACATTATACAGAAACCCTAATGCGAGCTTCTCGGTCGAATCCTACTGTGACAAAGCCACTTGGAAATCCTAAATGTTAATTGTTGCTTATGGAAGAGCAGCGGTGCATGCTAAGTGAACTTGGCCGAATTAATATCTGCTACAATAATGGTTTGTTAATGCGCCGTAATGTCTCTTGCATCAAGCGAAATACTGTTTTGACGATGCTAGAAATAAACAATTAGAGAAATAAATTACCTTATATATGTGATGAGCACAAGCATAAGTTTTAGAGAAAAAAAGACAGGCCTTTGCCGGCTACGAAAAGACGTTTGCTATGGGAAATGTCGAGTTGATACCGTTTTATATTTTTTGTCAGGTTAGCAGAGCCAAGCATAAAACAAATTTTGTCCAATGAGCTGAGTTTGCAACGTGCCATAACATTTTCTATTGGTATTAGCATGGTGCATGTACAACCAAACGATAACACTGAAACTGAATCACATTTTATGTCCAAACCAGTTCACGCATTTCATCAGCATTTTAACATTAAAAGCGTTTCTGAATCTCTTCAATAGTATTGATCATTTTCAGAAAGAGGGTTCTTGCTGGGTTATGATTGGTGTTTCACAATGCATTGCTAATACTTCTAAGTACAATCCTTTGCGTGGAAGCTCGTTTTTGGAACTGCCAGTCAAAATTAAAAGCAGCCAAAGTTGTGTCAACGTCAGAAATATGGAGAACAAGTGTTTTATGTGGACTGTGTTATCTGCGCTGTATCCTGCAAACATAAATCCAAACCGCATAAGCAACTACACCACATATCATAATACATTAAATTTTACTGGAATCCATTGTTCTGTTCAGATCAATGGCATGTCAACATTTCAAAAATTAAACAATATTTCTGTCAATGTCTTTGGCGTGGATAATGGTAAAAGTTATCCGCTGCATATTTCTTCAGTTACTAGTGAAAGAGAAGGTGATTTGCTTTAAAATCATAAAGATACCAACCATGGCTACTACTATTGGATCAAAAGTTGTTTTGTTTTTTTTCAGGATTGATGCATGGACAGTACAACAATCACCAAAACATACAATTTTACTGTAGAAAATGTCTTCATGATTTTGTGCATAAGGATTTGCTTGGTGAGCATGGCTAAGATTGCATCAATATCGTACTAGCTATCATGCCAGACAAAAAACAAATATCTTAAAATTCAAAAATGTATGCCACATGACATACAAGTTGGTCTGCATTAATAACGCTCTAAGGAAGCCAATAAAAATTGTATCGTGGTGCTGACTGCGGATTAAATTATGTGAACCGCATTGCTCCAACAAAGATGATTTATACTCAGAGGATAGAGAACACTTTCTGAAATCTGAGATATGTTACATCTGTGAACAGACACTTGGTCAAGAAAGAGTAAGCAATCATTGTCATTTAACTGTAAGATATCGTGGCGCTGCTCATGACAAGTGCAATCTTCATTTAAAAACGCCAGAATTTATTCCAGTCGTATTGCATAATCTTCGCAGTTATTATTCACATCTCATCGTAAAGCACTTTGGAAAGTTTTCTGAAAAAATAACTGTCATACCTAATAACATGCAGCGCTGTATGTCATTTTCGCTTGACCAACTGCGATTTATTGACAGCATGCAATTCTTAAATGCTTCGTTGGATGAGCTTGTCAAAAATACAAAAGAGTTCAAATATAGAATTTCCTGATGACAAACTTAACTTGGTCACGCGCAAGGAATTTACCCGTATGACTACATGTCATCGTGGGATAAATTTCTAGAAATAAGTCTTCCACGGAAAGAATGATTAACCACCAAGTTAACGGAACAAATATTTCTGATGAAGATTATGTACATACCTGCAATATCGGGAATAAATTCGCCATCGGGAATCTTGGTGACTATTATGACTTGTATCTAAACACGGACGTGCTGCTGCTGGCTGATGTTTTTTAAAATTTCAGAGATATTTGCATGTCCTGTTACAAGTTGGATTCTGCCTGCTATCATACGAGTCCTGGCTTGTCATGGGATGCTGTGCTCAAGTTATCAAAGGTAAAATTGGAGTTGCTCACTGACATCGACATGTTTTATTTTATCGAAAAAGGTATTCATGGCAGAATATCTGCTGCCATAAACAGACATTCTATGGCCAACAACAAGTATCTGCTAAACTATGATCCTGCGCAGGAGTCACAACATATCATTTATTTGGATACCAATGGTCTTTATAACTGGGGTATGTCTCAAAAGTTACCTGTGGGTGATTTCTCATGGCTACATCCAGAAAAGCTTACAGAAACATTGTTGCAGAGTGATGATGATAATGGCTACATTTTAGAAGTGGATCTCGCCTACCCTGATAGCTTACATGACTTGCATAATGATTATCCGCTAGCACCAGAAAACATAACAGTGGATGACACCATGCAATGTCCTCATATTTTATCGCTCGAAGAAAAATTTGGCGTTGGCAATTTCAATGTTCCAAAACTCATTCCAAATCACGCGCTATCTGATTCATTGCAGAAATCTAAAACAATGTCTAGACTAAGGTTTGCAGCTCATCAGAATACATCGTGTATTAAAATTCAGACAAGAAGTCTGGTTGAAAACTTACATCAAATTTTAACACAGCAAAGATAACCACGGCAACAAATGATTTCAAAAATGATTTCTTTAAGCTCATGAAGAATTCAGTCTTTGGTAAGACGATGTAAAATATCAGAAAACGCATCGATATAGAACTAGTCAATGATCAAAAGCGCAAAGACAAATTGGTTGCGGCGCCCACTTTTGCAGCGATAAAAATATTTACCAAAAATGTAGTGGCGATTCATAAAAAGAAGACTTGTTTGATGCTAAATAAACCTATTTACTGTAGTTTTGCTGTATTAGATCTTTCAAACTTACACATGTATGATTTTCATTTTAACCAAGTCAAAGCAAAGTATGACAACAAAGCCAAATTACTTTTTACTGATATGGATTCGCTATGCTATGAAATCGCAACTGAGGTCTATGAAGATAGGTTTGCTTCAAAAGATTTATTTGACTTTTCTGATTATCCACGTGACAGCAAATGTTACGATGATTTAATTAAAACTTTCATATATAAATCGATGTGCGCTCAATATCTTCTGACATTTATCCGTGCTAGAAACTGGAATGAGGATGTAGCCATTGTTGTTGGGATTTGTTACAATAATTTTTTTACACAAAACATGTCTTACGTCTCCATTTTCGTTTGCTTCATACAAGTTGTAGATGGGATGCTCTCTTCAGGCCATTATATATAAGCATCTTTATCTCTCCAATTCGACATTCATTATGCTTGAAGACAAAAATTATGTCCACATTGATAGTGAGGACAAAAATATGGTAGCATGTAAAAAGACCATTCTCGAAAACGCTAGAATTATTTTTTTTTCAGGTGAATCCAAGCGAAACAGAGTTATTTTGACAATAACCCAGGACAGGACCGGGTGCTTAGCCCTAATGAATATTTTAGTTCATCAAAGCCCGAATGTCAAGACAGAGTGGCCAATCCTGTGATACACCATACCTTTCCACTCATAATAATGAAGTAACTCATATGCGCCATATTTTCACCAAGCCAGTGTGCAATACTATAGTAGTACATGTACATGTATTTAGGAAGGTATTTGAAAACACTAATTGATTTTTCTGGGGAGGTCGAGCATGAGCGAGGCCTAGACTGGGCAATAACATTAGTGTTTTCATACCAACCTTCCTATATACTACTGGTGTTGCCCGCTCTTTTTCCCGGAGAAGGCCTCCACGATAAAAGCTATAATAAGTTATATTTAGACCCGAGGGAAAACATTCATATGTCGTTAGGCGTCATTCCTGATTACAATAATAGAGTGGAAGCACAATCATCGGAAATCGTGGCATGTTCTGTTTGACATGAAATGAAAAGAATCGCACAACTTACTGTTGACATGTTATAAGAAGACGTCTAACCATTTAATTGGAAGCGGGGGGGGGGGGGGGGGGGGGGGGCTGGAGTTTTCTTTCGAACCAGAATTTTGTTTCATTATTATTGTACCTCAAGATAATGTCTTGTTTTTTTTCGACTAATATACTGGTAATGGATGTAATAATTTCTATTTTTCTACAAATCAGAACAATAATATTTTTTCCAAACTATGTTGGGCCAGAATTTATTTTTTATTTAACAAAATTCCAGCCGCCCTCCCGCTTGACAATTAAATGGTTGGTCCCTAAGACTGTGGAAGGCAGCAATAGATATGTACGGACATGACAAGCCATCTAAGTCGTTAAATAAGCCTGAAATATTCAAAGAAATGAGAAGGAAAATCAGCGAGTTTTCACAAACTGGTGTTCAAGTTTTTGCTACAAGGCGTACACGTGATGATGTGGCAAGATAAGATGTTGACGATTTGTTTGGAACAAATCACATCCTGAACGTCAGCACAGTCAATTATGAGTGACATGAGCTTGGAATTTCATGCAGTCGATGTAGCATTTGAAACAGCATCTGACCTCTCCAGAGATTTTACAAAACAAGCAGAGATTAAGACTGGTACTACAATCCATAAAGTCCATACACTATCGGTACCAGTCTCCTTTATTGTGCATCAGAGGCAGATCCAGAAATATTGTTTAGGGTGGGTGGGGCCTAAACAAGTAGGCAAGGGGTATGTAGGATGGAAGTCCTCATGGGGGCCCAGAAGGCGAAGCCCCTCGAAAGTCCTGCTTTTTAAACGTTTCATTGGAGTAATTTGAATCATCTAACTGTAAAGACAACTTACTCTTGGAAACATTCCGATTGTTTCGCGCTCACTTTTTTAAAATGGGAGGGGAATGTGTGGGCTCCGCCCTCCCCAAGATCCGCCCCTGTGCCTGCGGTGAAAATATCCCAATATTCTGTAAGAGGTAGGAATTGAGTGTTGCAAATGATCAGTTATTACCTAATGATATATGGCTTTGCCTTTACACCGCGCTTAAAGGTCCACGCACCTGTATGATAGGATGCGGGTTACCCAATGCTTCAGTCAATTCGGTGTCTGCTGCTAGCCGTCGGAAAGAGAACATCGTTTGAGCCCAAACCGTTGTAGATGAGGAGGGAAGAGGACTAGCTGCCATCAGTAGCGTACTAACATGGGGGGGACGGGGCAGTTGCCCCGGGCGCCAGAGGTCTTGGGGTGCCAAAACAGCTGATAAATATTCTGGCCTAGTATTCTGGCCATTTGGGCCATCATCGTCGCCCCGGGTGCCATTTACCCTTAGTACGCCACTGGCTGCCATCACCACAGATTTAATCTGAGTCAAGTCTACCTACTCCCCCATCGAAGCCTGGGAATATAAATAGCATTTCAATTCATGATTCCGCTGCAGCTTTGTGCTTCTGGACATGCCCTTTCTAATTTATCCTATAACGGACATTGTTCTATAATTAATTAGTACGCTGTACGTGCATTTAAATAGTCGTGCATGGCCGATGAGATGACAAATGACGTTAATTGAAATTTATCATCATCATTGCTTCAGTCAGAATTCAGCTGTCATCCAGAATGGTTGCTCCTTATCGAGAGCTAGTTGACTATCAGACATTGGAAATTCCCTGACACACTGATTGACAGGTGAAACTTAACAAGCGATAATGTTAACTGGTTGTAGAGGGAGGGGGAGGCTAATTAGCCTACAATTTATTAGGCCTTACACCGCATAATCGACCAATAGTCTGGGTTTTTTTTGTTGTTTTTTTTTTAATTATTAAACTCATCATAGGCTGCTCATGGGTGGGAAAGGCATCCGATTCCAGCGGTACAACAGAGTAAGAAGATATACGACACAAATAATGTGTCATATACATAAATGCATATCAGATATAAAATGTAAAAACTGTTTTTTCTACAGGGAAAATGAGAGAGAGATGCTGTATACAAACATGAAGTGTACTAACATACTGAAAACCCAACGTAGCTAAGAACATTAAGATATGATACTAAATTTAAATACAAACAACATTTTTCATTGAATTTATCCCACTTAATTTTTTGTTAAAGCAATAAATTGTTCAGTTTTATAAATCGATGAAATCCAAAGTTTAAAATGACGAAATTATTAATGCTATCGATTTATTGTACACCTGAGCAAGTAATGCTTTGTACACAGTAAACAAATAAATTAGAATGTTGGTCGTCCGCTTTTCTGCAATTTAATATTCTAAAATATTATTTCTTCAATGGTCAAATTTGGTTATGTATATACGTCAACTTAGTATCTATCCAGCGAAAAAATCTCTTTCCAAATTGAGGTTACAAATGGACAAAACCAAAATAGATGCGCGAGGTTTACGGGATCTGTTTTGCAAAAAGAATACTTATTATTTTCAATGATGCCAATTTTAGTTATTCACACCTTGTTTGAAACTTACATGCATTTCCACTTACTCGACCAATCACAGCCCATGATATCTACCTTTTCCAGATTCATTCCAGTTTGATATTTGTACTACCTTTCGAATTGGACACATTATGTATTAGTACGGGGTCACAATCTAGAACGAATTGCACCTAGCCGTAGCTTGTAGACATCCCACAGTGATTCGTACTCACCAAACAGATCAAACCGCATTAAGTTAGAGTTTATAATCCAGTATGTGCAATGAATTAGTTCAAAGTAATTTGCAATAGACCAAGCATGGAATTTTAACAACCCGTAGCAAAGGCAAAGCTTCCTTCAGACCACCTCGGCTCTTTCTGTGAGACAAGACTTTGCCGGAAGTATAATCCTACTTTGTACTAAGACTCGATTCAGTTCCGTAAGTAAGAGCGCTTTGATTACATATCAGAGAAGGTGATCAATTGCATAACTTACACAGAAACCTTAATTTGCCACAACAGGAGTTGGATGAAATAATACGTGATTTTTTTTCCTTGTTTTGTTTTATTTGTTTCTTTCTTTGTTGGGTTTTAAAGATTTAATTTCTCTAAGTTCTGCAATTTAAGGGCACTCGTCGAGGATTCTCAAATGCGACTGTATATACATTTCAATAGCAACATTATAGATCTCTTAGATTAAGCAAAATACATTTTTTTAAATAAAAAATCAGAGCTCCATGGGTGCATATTAATTTGCAAATATTTGAGAATTATGTTTTTTGTACATAACAGAAATCTCACCCTGCAACAAATTCTAATTAAGCCCCTACTCCAAGAACAAATTTGTTAACATATAAAAAACATCTTGTATAACTACATAACAACTGCAATGTCATATTTAATCAAAATCTTATTCATAGCAAGAGATTACTGTACAATTTGAATCTAACGAGGGTGATATTGTTTATTAATTTATATCAGAATGTAGCTCTACAATACAAATATTGTGATGTACCTGGTTCATTTAATCAAGTTGGAATGGAGAGTTGATTGTTTCTTGTCACGAGAGAGAAAGAAATGAGAGAGAGGTGGGGGGCAGTCATTTAAATGGATAGAATAAACCATTTCCGGATTCCATATGTCATATCAAACTAAAGGATAATAGTGTGACATGCATTGAAAGACCAGTCCATATGACGGTCAATATAAATACAAATTTACACTTCGAAGCAAAATCCGAAACATCTTGATTGTCTGATCTTATAGACTATCACTTGTGCACCATCTTATATTATTGAATCATTTTATGTGATTTTATTAAATCAAATACTTTGAGACATTAATCTCTAGTAAAACTGCCAATTTCTATTGCAAGCCGTTGTGGGTAAAACCTGCATTTTCTAATATTAGAAAATGATTTTCAAATCTTAGGAAAAAAAACTTTTAAAATACAGTAGCACTTTGATAACTCATATTTAAATTACTCGAATACTAGGCATAACTTGAATTACTCTCTCAGTCCTGGAGCACAAGATTCCTTTGTCTGCGACCCAGAGCTCTTTGAGTTTATGGAAGTTTTATTGTATTTGAAGCATAAAGTTTACGAAATACTGAGAAAAAGATCAAAATTGTATTTCCCTGTGTCACTAAAGTCTTCATAGTAAACTGCATATCTAACATCAGCATTAGAAATTGATCTCATCTGACCTAGCTTATTACAACTTGGAAGTCAATTACTAACTGGTCCCATAACCAAACTCATAAAGTATATCCTTGCTATGTTCAAGGAAGCTCAAGTTACCCCAATATCCAAGAATACTAAACCACTTGATAAACAAAAATATCATCTGGTTAGTATTCCATCAACCATTTAAAAACTCTCTGAAAGAACTAACTGCAATCAGATGATCACTAAATTTGACAACATATTGCACCCTTATCTCTCTGCTTTCAGAACAGGCTTCAGTTGTCAAATACTCAAATTACACATTTGAAAGACTGGTGCTTAGCCTTTGACCAAAAGAAATGTGCTGCAGCTATTTTTATGGATTTGTCCAAAGCATCTGACTGCCTATCCTACAGACTCCTCCAAAACATTATCAGCATATAGACGGTCAGATTCAGCAGTAATAACTTTGGCAAGCTGTTCTGAAATCAAAGATAATGAATTCTTGGGTTCATATCTATAAAGTGGTACCTCAGGATTCAATTCCCCACTCTTCAATATTTTTATTTTATGACCTTTACTTTATCATATATAAATCTGATCTTTACAAATATGCTGATGACATTTAAACTTGCTTGAATTTTAGTTTTAACTTGCTTTTCTAAATGTACACTAGTTGCTTTTAGTTCTTCTGCGTTCTGAAGTGCTTTAGTTTTGTAGCCACTTGTAGAATTGATTCTTAGATGCTTTAAATCCCTATAGCTGTCAGTGTACATTTTATGTTAACCTTAACTTGCTTTATTTAATCCAATTTCTTATCGAGTGAATTTATGTGTCATAATTACCAATATAAGAAGCTGCCCATTTAATTTCTGGGGACTTGGGTGGATTTTCTTTTCTTTGGAGCCAGGATATTTCTTTTTTCCCCCGATATGTTTTTGCAGCATGCTTTCATGTACATGTACCATTGTTTGTCCTTAAAATGTGTTATTTATGTGAACTACATAACTGTGTCCCTTGTTTTCCCTCGGTATAAAATATATGTTAATTTTAGTTGACCCAAACAATAGCCAGGCATCATAACTGGACTAAAAAAAACATTTGTGGCAATGTTTGATATGAGAAGTTTAGTTCTATTGAGAGAATGAAAGACAAAAAATGTTAGTATCAGTGACCTTGACGATCATGCTACTGACCCAAAAGTCAATGAGCTTTCCCCTTGGTGTGAAGAAGGTATGGACACAAAATGTTTAAAATCTGATCGGGAGACTTTATAATCAATACAAAAATGCAGAACTAGTTGTGCTCATAAGATTGTGTCATGCTAGAAGACAAACAGGGTTAAAGCTCTTACAAAAATTGTGGTAGCAAAGTTGTTTGCCAATATGTGCATCTTCAGGAGAGGACCATAATATTTAGCAACTTTCATGGCAATCCATCAAAAAATGTGGAACTGTTTCTGCTAAGATTGCCAGATGGAGGGCTGGACAGATGGATGAGCAGACAGAATGATGGATGGACACATGTATTACTGCTTACCCCAACCCAAACAAAACTCATCATACTGTATTGGTTAGAAATGAAGTGCAAAGGCAAAAGCTACCTTTAATTACAATGACCTTGAACTTCAAGAAACTGATCCTAAAAATAATAGATTTCTTCCTGTGCTGACAAGAAGAACATATATTGTGCTAAGTTTCATCGACATCTGTCCAATAAAATGTAACTGTGCAGAAACAATGTAAGGACAAAATCTTTTTTTAGTAACAATGACTTCTGACTTCAAGGTACTGGTGCCAAAAACGAATAAGCTTCTTTTCTGGGCTTATAGGAACACATACTAAATTTCATTCAAAATAGTACACTAAAAGTCTAGATCTTTTGCTGAATGAAATACAAAGGCAAAACAATTTTTTTTTTTTAATTGCCTTGATGATAACGCTACTGCTTCCCTATAAATAATAACCTTCTCAAGGCTGAGAGAAACATACATATCTAAACCATGATAAAGTGTGGCCTCTAGCAACTGAGTTATTGTGCAGGAAGGATGTCTGACAGCACTCTGATCTCTTTGTCCACTTGCCCACTTTCCCAAACTGACAATGCTATCAAACAAAACCCATCAAATATTCCTGGTGAGGTTTGGTAACATTTTTATGTTTATGTTCATGGGCCACAGGTTCTTAAAAAGATTGTTTCATTTTTGCGGGTTTTAATGGCACTTTTAATACAATTTTAGCTATATCTTGTGGAGTAGCAAGCGCCCAAGCATTCCCCACAACTGCAGTGGGCACCAGGCCCAATGGGGGCCAAAAATTGCCATCAACTAACTGTTTTTACTAGAAGAAGGCCCCAGAATTAAGACTTGGGGAGGGGCAGAATTTCTTGCTATGCGACTGTCTATATCAAGCAGAGGAAATGGGAGCTAAGTGAAGCAGCCGAACAGGCTGGCCTGGGCAGGTCTCAAACCTGTGACCTTGGATTACGAGTCTGACACTCTACTGAGCTCCCATTACTCTGTCTTAAAAAGAAATCAACTGAATCAAAGTAGCAAAGCTGTTGGCACTGAGTTAACATGAAAGTAGAAGAAACTTGTAAACAGTTAACATGAAAGTAGAAGAAACTTGTAAACTGGAGATTACCAGAGACCAAGAATGTGCAACCAATCACCACTGACTGACAAATTTTCAGTATGAACCTGTGATGGCTGAGAAAATTCAGACGATATTCCAGAGTGTTAGTCTGAATCATTTGTTAGTCAAAGCTATTACTGATAAAATTAATATGTATGTATGTATGTATGTATGTATGTATGTATGTATGTATGTATGTATGTATGTATGTATGTATGTATGTATGTATGGGATGGCTTAATAGCAATAGTGGGTATATGGTGCCACTTAAAGGTAAAGTTCTAAAAATGCAAAGATAAAGAACTGCAGAAAAAAATGTTAGGAAGATAAACCCTTCCAAATAAATGTAAATATGAAGTACTACAAAAAAAAAAGGTAAATATATTAAAATTTTTGTAAAAGTGAAATAAGATAAAAAATAAATGTAAAAAATATAAATCCTTAAAATATAAAGTAAACATTTTTTTCTATAAACAGCATTTCTTACAAAGTCCAAGATTTTCTCTGGTGGTACATCATCATAAATAGTTTACTTGAATTCACATAAAAAAAAAAATGTGTGCGGTAGTCAATACACTTGACAAGAATGTGTTCCACTGTCAGTGGATTGGACTTATTCATATTCAACATTATTTTTACCAAGTGATGTAGGAGGAGTCTGAATTTCACGGTAGCAAAATGGCCCAGGGTCTGGGGGAGTTGTAAACTAGTCATGTATTTACAGACAGATATGGCCCAGGGTCTGGGGGAGTTGTAAACTAGTCATGTATTTACAGACAGATATGGCCCAGGGTCTGGGGGAGTTGTAAACTAGTCATGTATTTACAGACAGATATGGCCCAGGGTCTGGGGGAGTTGTAAACTAGTCATGTATTTACAGACAGATATGGCCCAGGGTCTGGGGGAGTTGTAAACTAGTCATGTATTTACAGACAAGACAACAAAATACTGGAAGTAAAACATTTTTTTCATATTTCTGCAAACAATATTAGCATAAAAATGGTAGTTTGTTATAATGAAGTTATGCATCTAACAAAGCAGTTTTTACAGAATTGATTGTGTAAAAAGCATAAGAATAATAACAACTCAATATAATGTGTAGAAAAATGTATATTAAAAATATATAAAGGATATTTGTTTGAAAGAAGTGAATAATGGATATATTTCATAGAGTGGGTGAATAACTCTGTATTTTCACGAGTGGCAAACCCACAAGTGAAAATACTTGAGTTTTTTACCCACGAGATGAAATGTATTTGTTATTCACTCTTAGCAAGCAAATTTTCTTTTCATTTTATGCCCGAATGAATTGGCTAGCAATATGTATAACAGACTTAAGTAGCAGATTTCTTATTGTATCCTGTGCAATGTCAGCAGTTTACCGTTTATGTTCTGCTGTGTTTTGTCTATATTTGCACACAAAATATCAGTAGTAACAAAATTCTCCTTCCTACTTCAAGATAAAACAGCACATATGAAAAAAAAATTAAGAAAAAAAAAGTTTATGCACATTGTGGGATCTGAACTTGGTTTGTCTGCCTGCGAGGTGACCATACTTCCCACTAGATCAAGTGAGCAACTGAAATTAACTCAAATTTCTTTTTCATAATGTTATCAATGACAGGGCAGTGAAAAAATATTTCCAGTATTCCACTCCAGTGAATTATCGAAATTATTTCTCTTAAAAAATACAGTAATTCATGGCCTAGCATAAAACAAACCAATTTATTTATGTGTATTTTTAGGTATATTGACACAAGTAGAGTTATTTTTGATTTATTGATTGAAGGTTTTAATTCAACATTAACTTTACAAAGCACATGTTGATGGCAGCTTAATCTACCTACTTGAACTACCAATTCTGATGTAGTTATGGCTGTTTCTTCAAGCAGAATGTAGAATTTGTATGCCAGTCATGAATCAATGCAACAGCCATGTCAAATACAGCAATGAAATTCTAAATAATAACTTGCCTATCAGACTTAAAAGCTCAAAATTTCAGATAAAGACTCAAAATTAAAGAAAATATAGGACTTTAAAGGTGACTCCATGGGTATGTGGGTAAAGTACATCATAACTAACTGTTCCATCAATGTCTGAGACATCAAGCTTTCAATTAACATCAGGGACTAATTATCTATTAGCAATGCTGTGGATTCATGATTTTTAATCGGGTACAAATTTTCATGGATTACATGGTTGCAACAAGCCACAGTTTTTAAGACCTGATGAGCAATATCATTAACATGGAAACAACAGGACTCCTTCTCCCACTGACATTGAGTAAGTATCAACGAAAATGTAATTTTTCTCAAAACAAAGAAAATTGATACCCATGTATAAATGAATCATCAGTAAGTTTTTCCACTGAAGAACATCAAATCTGAATCTATATAATTTACATGATTAAGTATTATTTCTTAACTTGTCAGCGATTAGTAACCCTAGAATGTACAAATAAAACTTAATTTTTCAAAAGTTCATAGTTTTTATTATCACACTTGAATTTAAGGTCATGATTTTGATTGATCATATTAAAAATAAACAAACATGTTTCATCAACAAAACTGTAAATAAGGTGACTTTTAACAATAAAAAGAAATATCCAATAATAAATTATATACACCAATAATTTCTTCACCAGTAAAGCAGATCTTGTGCCTGTAACACTTGTTTGAACTTATTTCTCAAAGAATAATAAGTACCGTATATACTCACTTTTAAATCGTGTCCAACTGCAAACAACATAGACCCTGATTCGCCATCGTATAATGTGATGACAGATCAGGGTCTATGTTGGTTGTTCTCCTGATTACTCCTAACAAACTGCATAGACCCAGATCTGCTGGTGCATTATGCAATGGTAGATCTCAGTCTGTGCAGTCTGTAGTTGGATCTGACTTATAAAAGTGAGTATATATGGTTGACAATAATTTACTTAACTTTTCACATCAACCACACAGTTTAATTTATCAAGTTGCATTGATTGCATTGCAAATACTTTTCAGCAATATTCTCAGAAATATACTTTTTCCTTAGCTTGCATGTATATACATGATGTGCACTATAGTAGAATTTATAAATGAACATTTACTTCCCTGTAAAAGGTTTCAGAAACAAAAGGGTGAGAAGAAAAAAAAGAACTCCAGATATTATTCTGCCATGTATCTCTGCCGTTTCAAGATAAATATATTACAAATCATTATGTGTCAAAAATTAAACAAAATTTAAGAAATATAAGATAAATATCAGAATTAGGTTTGTTGATTTTAAATGATATGGACTGGTTATATGTACCAATTTGTTTTAAGAAATATTAATAAAAGTAGCATGTCAGGACTAGCTTCAATCTACATTGCACAGCATATATACAGTGTCAGACCTTCATATGAAAATTTGACATTGTGCTGTAATAAACATAATCCAGGGAAATAGCTACAGCTATAATATAACACACACTATTATTATTATTATCATTATGTCATTATCATAACAATCATTTGCCACACTGTGGCATAACACTTGTAATGTCACACAGCAATTTCATGGAGTAATGCAAAGTCATTAACATAATGTGATAAACTGAATCTTACTGGTAACCTAGTGTCCATTTGACACTAAATTTATGAAACTTGTTGAATAACACAGTATGACACTCACTGCAAGCAGCTTGTGACATATACTATTATATACAACTCATTTCAGAAATTTCATATCAAATGAACACATGTACAAGAAAAATGCTTATTACAGGGAACAAGAGTTTTTTAATTACAGCTCTCCCTCATTATAATGCCTTTCATTACAATGCAGTTCTGGATATAATGCAGTACTGCCATGGAGCCTGTGACCAAAATTATACCACTGTACTTGAATTGGTTTATTAAATGTATGACTATGGATTGAAAGAAAACAACATGAAGCTCAGTATTATTTATTTACTTTCATTTTAAACATTATTATTTGACAAAATTATATTCACAAAATTTCCCCTTTCCTGACACAAATACATGCAATAATTGAATTTTTTCAATTATTCTCACTATACCATGGTTTGTTACATAATGCGGTCAGCCATTATGGACCCCAACTACTGCATTATAATAAGGGAAAGCTGTAATAACTACTGCATACACATTAAAACTGTATTTTTTTAATGTTCTTGATGAAATTCAGATAACTGCACAAGATTATTCTATGTATCTCCTAATCAAATAGCCACATAAATATTTTGCAACAATCTCCACAACAAATGTTAAATTTCATGAAAGGATGTAGAAAATCTCCCTGAAAATATGAACATTCCAAAAAGATGAGGGCAAATGTAACTCATTGATGGGTATAATATGTGTAAAGCTATACAACATGAAATCAAACATGTCTATGTAATACTAACATGGTTGAGCAAACATTTTATACAAGTAATGTTAGGTGTATATGATGATGCTTTATCTTGCTTTTCTTTACACAAATATTTTCTGTTACACAGATGTAACAATCTGTCCAAGATTGACAACAGTATATCAAGTTTGGGGAAGGTGACAGGCCTAATATACCTGAAGGGACTGTGTCTAAAATCTTGTAAAACCCCAATTCCATATATAACCAATAATAACCCCATACTTGATGATAAACTCATTCCTAACCTTTACACAATTTTAGTAATTATTTACTAAAGATATACCTGTTAATAAGCGCCATCCCCTACCTTTTGAAAAATCTGTGCCAACAGTTCCTAAGGTCACAAAAGGTTCCTTAAAAACGTTTTGGTATTGCCTCATCAAATAATTTTGTTTAGTTACAGTACACATTTTAAATCTTGTCAAAAGTTAAGAGTTCCACTAAAGATCTAGTAAAGCCTTTAGTAAGTGATTATCTATAAGATACCAGTGCAGCAATTTCATTAAATAATTTAATTACCATATGTACTCACATATAACCCGATACCAACTGCAAACTGCATAGACCCAGATCTGCCATCGCGTAATGCGCCGGCAGATCTGGGTCTATGCAGTTTGTAAGTACTAATCTGTAGAACAAACAACTTAGACCCTGATCTGATGGAGCATTATGCGGAAGCATATCAGGGTCTATGTTGTTTATATTTGGACCCGGCTTATACATGAGTATATATGGTAATTAATTAATTAATTAATTAGTTAAACTTTTTCCACACTCAAGCATACAAACCAATAACGGAGTCCAGACTAATATCCTACTCATTTACTGATGAACCTTTGCAATTAGTAAGATAAGTTTGAGATTTGGAGTAAAAAGTGGCCAGGACACAAAAACCGAGGGTCCAATGCAAAAAAAAAAAATCAAATTTTTACCCTTCTGCACATGCGCTGGGGAAATAGCAAATCAAAAACAACATCACTTATACACCTGAGCATGCGGTTAATGGAAAATCTTTTTTAAACGGGTGTGTTTGGATGCATTCAGAAGTAACTACCAAAATGTGTTTCCTACCCCCATTTCAGGAGAAAATGAAGAAAATCTCCAGGGGTTAACTAGTTAATAGCCCTTTATGCAGATAATTAATTTTTTGATGGGCACTGATATGTGGTCATGTTCTGATGACCTTTCGATTCATCAGATTACAGCAGTTGCTTTTATATTCCGGAAAGGGAAAAACATCATTTGGAACAAAAGATTTATGAAACTCTAACTTTAAATGCAATGCATCATCTGATAGGCTACTAAAATAAGTGCACCGCAAAAGGTCACCAGAACATGATATTTTATTGGTGCATTTCAGATCTCTACTATATCAGGCATATTGATTTTAATTAGACTGACAAAAATACAGTTTACTTTTACTGACTCTGACTTCCACTTATACCACATCATAACTGGCCAAGACAGACAGTACTTCATCTAAAGTTAAAACTTTGCATCCCACAGTCTGGCTTTTCGATGTGTTTTGATATTATATCATACACTTTCACAATTACTTCCCTTTAAACCTCTCTTTGCCATCTTTTCAGCCATTCCCTCATGAAAAATTATCAGAGAAATTTAGGTGATTTAAAGTAGCTCCTGAGTATAGATCTTGAAAATACAGCATTTTATTTATGAGTGTATTTATCCAAAAATATATGTCGGATGAATTGTATTTCCCCAGCTGCAATTTATAATGTGTAACAAATTACAGTTCCTGTTATTAATGATGTAAAAGAGAACTGACCCAATAAATGGTGGACACATACCTTTTTTGGGGGGGAGGGGGAGGATAAATCTGATTGAAATTGCAACCTATCAAACATTTTGTGTAGCAATGCTTGGAGGCATCAGATTAATGTGACTAGTATATGTTAGAACTAATGTGCAAATGCATACTAAATCAAAACATGAATTGTGGAAAGCAGAGCAATAAAAACAAAATTATAATCACATGAAAAAGAATTGTAAAAATCATCGATTTATACACAAACCATAAATTATAAAATTCACAGCAACTTCACAACCAAAGAAAGGAATCATCTAACCTTAAGTTATAAATTATGAATCACAAAAATTCTGCAGAAAGCAATGTCTCACCTGCTCCATTTGGTCATTATTAACATTTTCATAGAGAAATGGAGTTAAATGCAAAAAACTTAAAATGTAATTGTGCATAAAGTAGGTCACTGTGACCTCATTTTGCCTGTGATAAGTGGTATCCTCCACAATGAACATACATCCTTCAAGGTTCTTGACTGTGCATATAAAAGTGTCAGATAACTGAGTCAAATGCAAACACTTAACATTGATGCCTATGTCAACAAAAATGACAATGGAGTGAGAAGTAACACCTATGTCTCACCTATGCTTTACAGGTGAGACAATAAACAAGCCCCATTCAAATATAAACAGTGCAAATGTCTCACCTATGCTTTGCAGGCGAGATAATAAACAAGCCCCATTCAAATATAAACAGAGCAAATGTCTCACCTATGCTTTGCAGGCGAGATAATAAACAAGCCCCATTCAAATATAAACAGTGCAAATGTCTCACCTATGCTTTGCAGGAGGATAATATACCAGTACCATTGATATATAAACACACAGCAAGTTACCCTGAAGGAGTAACAATCAATCTTGCAAGCACCTTTCTAAAGAGCACTTATTTTTCAAAACAAAATTGAATATAATACAGAGATATGATATAACATAAATAAAAAAAAACCAATCACAACTGATTGCCAAATGACAAATGTATATGTTAAATTCAGTTATTCAATCCAAAATCTGATGTTACAAGTTTAATGATTGTGCTTCTTTTTATTTATCTAAAATATTTCTTAATATTCACACAAGAGACATCATTTTGAATGTCCTTGTCCTGTGGATAGAACAACCAGCTTGATATCCGATTTGATTGTGATATATGTGTTTTAAAAAGAACTACATCTGCAATAGCCTACAGATATACCATTTTGTCTGCCGTTCTCATGTTATCATTGACACTACATTTTGACATATTATGTAAGCTGAGCTAAACATTCACAAGAACTGAAACTACTGATATAAAATTTAAAATTCAGTATATAAATTTATATGACTTGCTTAAGCTGTCACATATTAAAATTGTTATCTTTTAATTTTTTAAACCCCTGATTTTGTATTTCTCATTCAGAGAAATGTGCAACAATATGAACATGACCCTGACAAGATGTATAAATTGACAATAATTATACTTATTTAAGGCGTAAATTGATGATAATTATACTTATATAAGCTTATAAATTGACAATAATTATACTTATAAAAGATGTATAGATTGACAATAATTATTCTTATTTAAGGTGTAAATTGATAATTATGCTTATACAAGTTTATAGATTGACAATATTTATACTTATATAAGATGTGTAAATTGATGACAATTATGCTTATATAAGCTTATAAATTGACAATATTTATACTTATTTAAGATGTATATATTGACAATATTTACACTTATATAAGATGTGTAAATTGATGATAATTATGCTTATATAAGCTTACAAATTGACAATAATTATACTTATTTATGATGTATATATTGATAATAATTATACTTATTTAAGATGTATACATTGACGGTAGTTAAAATTGTATGCACTTAAGATCAAGAAAGTCACAAGTGAGTTCACTGAACTTACAGACATGAGTAAATATTTTTTTTAATATAATGTCTATGATAGCATGTATTATTCTATGTGTTTTTTAACATCATGATAATATTTTTAAGCGTATGGATGTCTCTGTTTTATTGTTTAGAAAATAAAATAGTTTGGCTAGTTGCTGCATGTTGAGTGAATGAATTCACTATAATAACTGCAAAATGACCACAAAAATTAAAATATTAACGAGCCATAGTGTCTTAATGGCCGAAATGTCAAGGAGTGCTGTGTGATATCATTTGATGGTGTCGCAATACAAATGATGTTCATAAATATGCCACCCACATTAGAAGTAGTTCCTGACAAAACATGTAACTCAGATGGCTGACATGTGACCAATAACTCATTAGCTAAAATAATAGCATGTTTATTTCTAATAAAATTTTCTATGTGATAATATAAGGTATAAACATCATTACAAGATAATAATCATTGATTTAAATATACTTGGTAGAATATTTTCTAGGCTCCAACAGAAGACTGTGGATATGTATGGCTAAAAGCTTTTTATATATAAAGACTGTCCCTGTGACAAACTTATCTACTGAAAAGGGACTTTTAGAACTTGACAACTTTCCAGACAGTGGAGGTGGATTTTCAATACTCAAAAAGTGGGTTTTGTAGTCCCAAGAGTGGTCAGTATGCATTACTCAAGTATGCAACATTGTACAATTGAGAATAAGTTATCTAGTCATACAAACCAATAGAAAATGACTGGAAATTCAAATTTCAATTAAGAAAATAAAATGCATGTTTTATTTGAAGAATTTAGTACACTTCCAAGCAAAACAAGCTGGCACACTTGGCATTTCATATATCAACATTACACACACACACACACACACACACACAAAAAGTCATGGAACAGGGATGCCACTCCACAGTGCCTTAAATGACCTAACACAAAACTTAACCAAGGTTTGATGGATGGATGGACAGACATACAGATGGACAAGGGTAAAATAGACTTTGCTGCTCTCAATAGTTCATTTGAGGGTTTGCGGGTGATATGTCTCATTAGAGTTAATTTGAGCACTGATCAGGGACTTGGTACTGTTGTTCAAACATCACCAAGACTTGTTGAATTTTTCTGAGCAAGAAAATGATCTTTCTGCATCTGCATTGCTGTGAAGGAGTGCCAAACATGTAATAGCCACACTAGTAATCATGTCAAATCTTAGCATTCTTGATGGTAGATAACAGCTGTGTTTCAATTTTGCCTTCAAAAAATAATAATACTTCTATAATGCTCCTAATGTTACTATTCCAACTACCAAAATAATCATGCTCTACTTTTTCATAATTACATGTATGGAGTAAACTCCAACATCAAAGAAACATTGCCACTGATAACGAACTAGCCCAAAGTTCAAATAAGTTCATAAAGTTTTTTTTGAACACTGTGTATGTGGGGGACTATGAAAAGCACTGGAAGTAATGCTGGCAATGCTGCACCCTTTTCAGAATGAAATCACCATGGAATCTATAGATTTTCCATGGATCACATAGGGTATTTGAAGAACTGTTTCATAGAAATTAAAGGAAGATTTTCCATGCATTTAAAAAAAAAACAATTCACTGATATTCCATGGAATATTTTACATAGATTCCAGTGACATAAATGTATGGAATCTATGACAGTTCATTGGAATCTATGGAATATTTTACATGGATTCCAGTGACATAAATGTATGGAATCTATGACAGTTCATTGGAATCTATGGAATATTTTACATAGATTCCAGTGACATAAATGTATGGAATCTATTACAGTTCATTGGAATCTATAGAATATTTTACATGGATTCCAGTGACATAAATGTATGGAATCTATTACAGTTCATTGGAATCTATGGAATGCTTAGGAGATCTCTATTCATGCTTATAACATGATGATACATTACAATATAGGACAGTCAAAGTTAAAATAAAGCTTCTGTCATTGTGTTTTGTGGTAATTTTCAAAATTGGCATCATATGCTGTTTGTATTCAAGTGCAGTAAATTACAGTGAATACATTTAAATTGTTAAAAAGCTTCATTAATGACTGTACAGATGACATATCCCCCATGTCCCCAGCATTCTCAATTTGTATACTACTGATGCTAGTACCATATGGTCCGGCAATCTCAATTTGTATACTACTTATGCTAGTACCCTATGATCCAGAACTCTCAATTTGTATACTACTTATGCTAGTACCATATGGTCCAGAACTCTCAATTTGTATACTACTTATGCTAGTACCTTATGATCCAGCACTCTCAATTGATATACCATTGATGCTACACTTTCTTTTCAAAGTAACATACAAAATATTGAAAGCAGAAAATTCTAAGAATCAAAAGGCACTTCTATACAACTTGCTTGACACATGTACTAAGCTTTTTTCAAATACCATGAACATTTGGAGAGTTAATGCTCTGGAAACAAAGATGTTTACAGAAAGACAGATGGACATAGCAATAGCTAAATCCCTCCACCCATTTTAAATACTGGGATAATAAAACATACAGAGTATATATAATTAATCAATTCAAAACAAACAAATTTGTTCAAACTTAATTTCATTTTAAAAGAAAATTATAATGCATAGATTATATTCATTTGCAATTTAACAAAAAAATTTTTTTTTACATAGAGGAAACTTCTTCAATGTGACATGACCAGCAGGTCCTTTTTTTATTGTGCATTTACAATCCTGCATAGCACCCATGCAGTAGAGTATCTATCTATACAGTAAATGAAGTAAAATTGCAGTTTAATTTTCATACAAAGTTACATTTAATGACAGAACAAATTTCCACACACTACTTAGAACCATGCTCCTGTGAGGTGCCTACTCGTTGCTGTTCTTCAATGACTTGCTCATATGATGGAGGCTTTGTGGCTTCTTCAGGTGTCCGTATTACATCCTCGTAGGAAGGTGGGGCAAATGTGGCTATTTGTGGATTGGTTATGCCCCCGTATATATCCTGAACTGATGGCAGGTGTTCATTATGAATAATGCCACGTTGATCCTGGAAAAGAAATGTATGTAATGGAATTTGTCTCTTAACAATAGGCAAGAGTTAATCTATTTAATCTCAGACTGCTACATATGACATTAGGATATTAAACAATCAGGTCATGCTTCAGAATTCATGTATGATCTCAATAATATAAATCCCCATTTCCATATGAAGTCTAGACTACGATATTATGTGTTTGACATGACAAGAATATATACTTGAAAAATATTTATACTGTATATGCTTATATTACTGGATCTTTATAGTTTCCAAGTTATGACCCAGGGGCTGAGTCCCTGAGTTATTACGGATAGACCCACATTCCATAATCACTTGCAACTCTCAATTTTTCTTTTCTTGCACCATTGGTGTATATATGGTTGTAGGCTGTCCTCTCAGTAAATTCCAAGTTATGAGTGAGCACATGTTCTTGTGGGTAAGGGGCCATTGTTAGTTGCACATCTGAAATTGTCCTTTCATGCCCAGTGTATATATAGTTGTAGGTTGGAGATCTCAACAGATTCCAAGTTATGACCCAGGTTGTTCCTGAGATTAAGGGCAGACCTTGACTAATGTCTGCTGCAAATATGAATTTGTCTTTCATGTCTGAAAAAATCCTGTCCATGGTTGGCAATTCCATAGACAAAATTTCATTCAAATATATTGTAGCAGAATTGCACTTATTGACTGTACGCTGTATAATCTTCCCAGAAGTTTCATATGGGTTGAACTCAAAACAAAATATGTGTCACAGCACTTTAAATCTTGGGGGAACTATTGCATCAAGTTTCTTGATTGTTTGTCTATTTACGAACTGGGCAAACCGACAGATAGATGGAATGATGGACAGACATAGGCAATCATGTTGTCCCTGAGACTTGTCAAAAAATAGCTGAGATAAAATGAGAGGAAAACAAATATATGATTATCTCTGGCAACTCTTCATCTGCAGTGTGTAAATATTTTGCAGTTTTAAAACATACAAGTATGCTATCACAGATTATGTTGTGCAGGAAAATCTAACCTCATGACAAAACATTAAGCCAGCTAAGTGTTGGAGATAGAACAAAAAAAGGGGGAGGGGGGAATTGAAAGAAGTTATTTCTACTGGATGGAGAGTAATGCTTTATGATGCACAAAGTATATGGCCAACCTTCCCTTCTCTGCCTCAATCATCAACTCTCCATGTACCCATTTAGCTAGATGACACAACCATGCATAATTCTGAAAATGAGTGAACAATAATTTTTACAAGCAGTCCTGCTTGCAAATAAAGAATCTAAGCTTTGTACTGTAAAACCCAGCTACAAATGCTGACTTGAATAACTCCGGTAGTAGCCCAGAGAATTCTTGGGCTCAAACTCTGGTGATGCCACACATACTGTGTATTTCCCTTCTTGTGGCAGCAGAGAGAAAATGCATTCATATCTATCACAGTCAGTGCTATTTTCATTGTGCAGATCATTTCATTGACCATTCTGAGGAAAAAACACTTTCTTTCAGTAGTTTCCAGAGTGTGCTTAAGACTTGTTTCACACACTATTCTAAATAAATTCAGTTCACAAAGTTGCATGTTTTATTGCAGTGTCAGTGTGGCTTTATGAAAGGATGAGGGACCATAGATATGGTATTTGCAGCTTTTCAACTCCAGGAGAAATGCCAGAAACAAAACTCAAACCTGTATATGATTTTTATTGGCCTGACAAAAGCCTTTGACATCGTGTGTCATGAGGGCATCTGAAAAATCTTGGCATAAGTTGGTAACCTAGAGAAATTCATTGTAATGGTTTGGCAATTCCATGAAGGCATGCTTGCTCATGTCCTGGATGATAGTGAGTCATCTCAACCATATCCAGTCACCAATGTTGTCAAGCAATACTGCATGTTGGCTCCAACCCTCTTCAGGATTATGTTCTCTGCCATGCTTACAGATGCCTCCTATGACTGTGACACTGGGATTGAGATCAGTTACCAGGCTAATGGCAAGCTCTTCAATCTGAGGAGACTACAGGCAAAGACAAGGCTTCAGGAAGTGACTGTTCATGATCTCCTATTTGATGTCAATAATGACTGTTGCCTGAATCCTAAATGCAACCTACCATTCAAGAATATGGACCATTTCTCTTCAGCTTGTGATAATTTTGGTCTCATAATCAGTATCAAGAAAAGACAGGTGATGCACCAACCTGCACCAAGAAAACCTTACATAGAGCTTACCATCACTGTGAATGGCAAAACCCTCCAGGCCATGGACAAGTTCACCCACCTCAGCAGTACACTGTCCCATTCAGTCCATATTGACAATGAAATCATCTCCAGAATTGCCAAAGCAAGTGTAGCTTTTGGCAGACTATATACAAATGTGTGGGAGTGCAGAGGCATCAGTCTGCAAGCAAAACTTAAAGTCTACAGAGCTGTTATGTTGCTGACCCTGCTTTATGCATACGAAATCTGGACAGGGTACAGACAACATGCCAAGAATCTGAAACATTTTCTCATGGGCTGCCTGCAGACACTGATGAGGATAAGATGTCTGGACAAGGTCCCAGGCACTGAGGTTCAAAGCATCCACATTCTGCTGATGAAATCACAGCTGAGATGGGCAGGCCACATCACCAGAATGTCAGAAAAGTGACTATCAAAGAAGATCTATGAAGAGCTGAAGGCGGGAAAGTGATCTCAGGGAGGTCAGAAGAAATGCTTCAAAGATTCCCTTAAATCATCCTTGAAACACTTCAACACTGACCCTGAGTCTTGAGAAGACCTCACACAAGACTGTTCCACCTTGCATGGTCACATACATACTGGAGCTACAGACAATGAGCTGATGAGAATTGCAGAGGCAGTACAGAAGTGTGAGCAGCATAAATCTTGAAAGTGCAGCACATCCTCTGTTGCTCAAGCAACAACAAGTGGCATTTCCTGTCCAGTGCACCACATATAGTTTCGACCACAAATTGGCTTGAAACCAGTTAGTGATGTCATAGTCATCTTCGAACTTGAAGGACAAACAACACAGTGTGCTATAGACTTGTTTCAGCTGCTAGTCAGTTCACAGAGAGCTGCCTGTCTGATTGCAGAGATGCCTGGTGAACTTTCCAGCTCATATCAGTAAAAATAAAGTAGACAGTATGTGCCAATGTTTAATAGTTTAACAGCAACAGTCAATATAAACACATGCAGACCGTATAATTACATTGGTCCCTTGCCATAATGAACAATTAGGGTCCATGCAAAGCATTTGCAGTAATGAAGCATTAGTTGTCACAAAGTATTCTTTAGTTAACTTTGTCTTTGGGGTCACAATTTGGCATTTATTAAATCATGGAATATAGAACAGTAATGCTTGCTATGATCAGGGATCACTGTACACAAACAAAGCAGGTGTCACTTGTCAATAGTTGTAATTAGTTGTGGGCTCTAAGAATTCTGCTCTCTATGAAGGTACTAAAGTCACCGGGTGGTCAACAACTATCATCAAAAGCTGTACATTTTAAGTCTGATAATCACACAAGACAATATGCTCAATCACAGTGAAATTCTCTTATAACATGCTTCGTTATAACACAAAATTCGGATACAGCATGGTCATGGTGTGGCTCCCTATATCTTACAATAATTTCACCAATTTCTTTAAGTACTACAAAGCTTTACTGTGCAAAAATAAACAAGATTTTGACTGAATAATTTGGCAAGATATATTGTATGCTTGATAGAAAATAAATGTTATCACCACTTTTTGCTTATTTTTAAAAGATGTTTAACTTAGGTCCTAAAAAAGCTGATAATTGTTAACCTAATTATGACTGAACTATCAACAATAAAGCCATCAAGTCTTTGTGTTTGTCTTCAATGCATCCTGTGTTCAGTCATTGCTCAATCCAGCATAAAAAATGCCCAGCAGATGTTTGCTCTGTCATCTGGCATACGCGATCAAGCACCAAACAACATGGTGATCTAAAAGGATTTCCCACTCACATGTGTAAATCAATTTACCAACCTATTTAAGGAAAAACAATAGATCATCAATGCCTGCTCAAACAACCGTACATACACACCTGTGCACCAAACAATGCCATCGTTGAAATTAGTTTATCAGCTAAACTGCCAGTTCCTTTGGTTCCCCATTCCCCATGACATCAGCTTCAGTTCAAATCACTTAGATAAACACAGGCCACTTGCCATTGTAATCCTAAAGTTACATGTACACCTACCTGTACTGTTGTTGAACACTGACTGGAACAGAACCATTTAAGTTATAGGGGTCAAGAGATTTTCTGCTATAATTAAACATATGCCTTTACTCTGCAGTAGTGCAAAGTCATAATTATCAACACAAATTTCAATAGCTATATATTTTCTTTTATTAATTTTTTCTTTGTCTTTTAGAGAATGACTTGAGTGTTTTTTTTCTGGAGATCACTCTTTACCTATGAAATCAAATGAATTACTCCCAAACTTGGTTGAAGCAGTGTTGCACCTGCTAAATTGATTATCTCAAGTACACACATTACGAGGTCAATACTCATGTACAAATTACAGTTCAAGTATTTTTCAATCCAAATACTATTTTTCTTTAGAAACTCCCAATGATGATTTATGCATTTTACTGTCAGTCAAAAATCAGTCCCTTTGCACATTTCGAGCATATATGATACAGTGTTTCATAAATTAGTGTTAGTGTATTAGTAAGAAATTAAGTATTTGGATTCTAAAGGAATTTAGCAGAGAAATTCTACAAATTATGTTTCATTGTACACATTTTCGACAGAATTATTATTAAGGATACAAATGGGATTGTTTGTTGAATACACATACTCTAACTATTTAAACTATTCAGTTGGTAATTCTCTTGTATGTAGTAATGCATGGTTCTCTGCCAAAAGTAAATATTAAATATGTAATCACTGTTTTAAGTATTCCTCATTTAATATGCATCAATTTAAGTTGGTAACTGTATCTCTGAAGCCCATAATTGTATACCCCACCCACCCTCATCCTGTATAGCTAAGCAGATACACATGCAACAGTTTTCTTCAGTTAACTGACTTGCCACAATATTGCATATGTTACATAGCACTATGACACTCTGTGGACCCCAACCATCATGTTATAATTCCAACTGTTATGAATTCACAGAGTTTTCTGCAATGTGATTGGATATAAACAGTCACGTGATACTGATCTGGATTTTTTTTACACATCTGTAAATTCTGGGGACTACTTTCAGTTCCCAATCAGTTTCCAGGTCACTTTAGGTGAAGCTTTGTCTATACCAACTCCTTACACCACCATAATAATAAAAAAAAGAAGCCCCCCCCCCATTTCTGCTCAAAATATGCAACCCTAGATTAAAATTGCCGATTATAAGTTCAAACAACATGTTTGCACAGTCCTTCCTGCACTCCAACACTCAACCCATCCAAACAAACCATATGACAGGCTTTACGAGCCACTCTACATTCATAAATTATTGCATTTTTGCTTCGACAATATGTTCCACCAGCTGTTATTGAAGATCATGGCCATATGATGAGCAGGGGATCTCACTAAAAATAGACACGATTTTGGTTTTGAAATATCAAAATGTGTAGAAAGCAAAAATAATGATGCTAAAACAACACGTGTCAGACACAAGCTTTAAGTTGAAAAAAAAACAGCCTGGTTTTAAAATAAAATCATACCAAGTGACAAAAGTTATTGAAATCACTGCTATAACCCACTCTGACACTCAACCCTATCATACTATATAAGAGTCGATAGGCCTTGGCTGGTGAAGATTGGGCTAGGTATAATTCTGGCACAGTGTGAAGAAGCTAATGAAAGAAAACAACAAGCTACCTAAAATCAAATGCTTTGTAGATGAAATCCATTTATTTGATGACACAGGGGAGGAAATTGGAATTAAGGAATAAATTATCATGGTTGGGTATTTATCAAAGTGTAAATTGTTACCTAATCTCTCACAAAGTTAACATAAAGTCCTTTGGACTTTATTTACTTTTGTGAGTGATTAGGTAAAATGCATAAATCGATAAATACCCAACCATGATCATTTAATCCTATGATAGTGGGGTTTCACTGTAAATAGCAAGTTTTAAATGTATCATCCATAAGCACGGGAAACATGTTGCTGGATCCAGCTAAATGACAACAGCTTACACAGCGGAGCTCCTAGCTTATTTTAATCAAGATCAAGGTTCCAGTTCAGGTACAAATGCTTGTGATTTCCTCTTGACATTGGTAAAAATAAGGAGAATTGAAAATCTTTCAGCACTAAGAACACAAAAAATACACGTTACTTGTCTATCTGCTGCAGCCTGTGGATCCCGCACAATAATGATTCTCTGCCGTGCTGCTCGGAGGCGCCTTGATCTTGTGTAGCACACACAAGACCAGATTATCATTTTGATAATCACCAAGACGATAACAAGTCTGAAAATAGAACAATAACCTGAAATTTGATTCTGGCAAAACTATGAATTTGTACATTTGTTTTAACTATATTATGACACTAATCCTGAAAAAAAAACTTCTCTGAAAGCACATTCGTAATTTGTTTTGAGTGTAAAACTTGTAAAGGTAGAGTGTTGTGGAATATAGGTTACCAAAGTGTGCATCTGCAGTTCCTGCTGATACTATTTTAACATCATGTGAATCCAAATGAATATTATGAGTTGAACTTGTTGCAGCATACTAATTGTCTCTGCCCTAAAAAGGGGGTAAAATCAATGTTTCAGTTTCTCTCAAGTCAATAAACTAAATGGATAGTGTCAACTCCTCATCATCAACAATGCACACAGTATGAAAAATACGTGGACCTGAACTAGAATAACAGTCCCAAAACTCTTGAGTTTTATTCATTGGTGGCAATTTAGTAAAATAAAATGAATTCATTTTGTGTTTGTAAAACACATATTTCTCTGCTGCAGACCAAAACATCAGTCAGAGAGTTAAAAAACTATATTTTTTTTTTTTAAATTGCTTTAACGGCATGAAAATTTAATAAGGTCATATATATGCATATCAAGATTAATTTGTCCATCTCAAGTGGCTTTGGTTTAATAGTGCTAACAAAGTTTTTGTCAAAAAAGTCGAATTCCCAAAAAGTTAAAAAATATATATAAAATGGAAAAATTGCAATAATGGCCTGAAAATAAAATCAAATAATCTGCTTCTGAATACAAATATGCCTATCCAAATTTCTTTTGTCTAACTCAAGCAGTTTTTTGCTTAGACATGCTAACAACATCACAGTTAGTCACTTCCATCTTGTAGTCAATGTCAAGGTGATTTGCATTTTTCTTGTGCAGACAGGAATAATAATAAATATTTATATTTTAACTAAAGAGTTACATTTTAATCATAATATTTGTAAGTATATGTGATTCACCGAATTTCAAGTCTTTACCTAGCCACATGCCGTGAGTGAATTGGGTCCTCCCTAATCATTAGGCTGACCAATGAAACTGCATGGCCAACTTTCTGGTCCAATGAAATGTGCCAAGCTGACAACTCTCATAAGTCAGCTTGTCAAAGATTTTCGCTAATTTCAAGGTGACTAGGTGATCATTTTTATTGATAACTTACAAGATATTTGTTACATATGTGTTTGGAAATGAAGGCACTCATCTATAATGATTAGCCATGTGGATTTTTCTAAAAGTGAGATCAATGTACTAAACATCTACCACCCGTGAGTGTTGTTCATCAACTGTTCTTAGTAATTACAGGAGACCAATACATATGTACTGTTTGGCAAATAATTACATAAATAAAAATATGTTCTCAAATCATTCAGGTTTGTAAATAAATAAATCCTGACAAAACCGCCCTCATTTCCAAGTCAAACATTCATTATTGTTGATGTAGTCAAAGAGACAAGTCTGACAACATATCTAGACACAAAAATGAAAATCTTAAAAAATTTCCACAAACAAATCTAATGAATCTGCTGCAATGAAAAATAGCGAGTGTGATGATACAAACCATGCAGAAAAGATCCAGTCATGAATTAATTAATATCCCTGGCTACAGTATGACTCAGAAAAATGATCTAGTGTTCTACACATACTGCAGTAAATATTTAAAAAAACACAGATAGCAAAAATGGGACAATGAAAACATAACATATTTTATTTAACCTTATATTTAAAAAAAGTTTTTTTAACTTTGGTTGTGTTATTATATATGCACATTTTCTTTCAACCAATTGGATACCCAAATTCAATATCTGGTAGCTAGGCCCTGTAACCTAGTTGCCATTGTGCTCTAGGCACAAGATTTTTTAGACTCTCCCTCTCTCTCTCTCTCTCTCATAGGTTATGTATTTCTTCTCTCAATATTATATGACAATGTACAATAAGTAACATTAGTTGTTTTTCTGAGAATAATGGGAAAAATATTAAGAAACAACACATACAGAAGCAGTGGTGATTCAAAGTAATTACTTATTATATACTCTTTTTTTTCCTCCATCAACTTTACATTTTCACAATCATGCAGTATTTTCTTCATACTGCACTTCTCCATACTGAACGACCCATGTCTAAAAAAAATTATTGTTTACAATGTTTCAATTTTAAATAATCCCCTAGTATGTCAGTGATGACATCTTAATTTTACATCATAAAAAGCGTTTCTATCGGTGACACATGAAGGCCTCTAAAGATGCATCTATCATGAAAGGTAAGTTCTCCTTTTCTCCATGCATTTTATAGGGAGACGAAACAGGTTTATTTTAGAGTCACTTCTAGATATAAAAAATTAGTATATAATAAATAAGTTACTTCATTTTGAATGGAAAAATATGAACTTGTTTTATCTGAGTGACACAGGATTCCTAATGTCATGAAGTATTGCTCAGAAAAACTTGTTCATATTTTCCCATACAAATGCAGTAACCTATACACATTTATCCATGCACTTTTTTAAGAAAAGGAGGGGAATTATGTTATCCTGCCCATCCACACATGCATGTGTGCATCCATGTGTAATGTTATCCTGCCCATCCACACATGCATGTGTGCATCCATGTGTAATGTTATCCTGCCCATCCACACATGCATGTGCATCCATGTGTAATGTTATCCTGCCCATCCACACATGCATGTGTGCATCCATGTGTAATGTTACCCTGCCCATCCACACATGCATGTGTGCATCCATGTGTAATGTTACCCTGCCCATCCACACATGCATGTGTACATCCATGTGTAATGTTATCCTGCCCATCCACACATGCATGTGTGCATCCATGTGTAATGTTACCCTGCTCATCCACACATGCATGTGTGCATCCATGTATAATGTCACCCTGCCCATCCAAACATGCATGTGTGCATCCATGTGTAATGTTATCCTGCCCATCCAACATGCATGTGTGCATCCATGTGTAATGTTATCCTGCCCATCCAAACATGCATGTGTCCATCCATGTGTAATGTTACCCTGCTCATCCAAACATGCATGTGTGCATCCATGTGTAATGTCACACAACTCCTACACTATTCCAGACAGATACCTGACATTTAGGAATATCATTGGGGATGGTCTGTATATGTACACAATAGTTTTAGAATATTGATCCATCCCCTGGGGGTGGAGCTTTGGGGGGCGAGAAGGAAGAAAGTTTTTCATATATATACACTGCTCCCTCATTATAGCACACCTGGATAACTCACAAACCCACTTGTAATGTGGAAGCAGGTGTTGATAGCTTTTTTAAAATTATACAATGGCAAAAAACAAGGATCCGATAATGCTTAACATGAATGAAAAATCATGATTGAAACTGGTAAATGAAAGTTTGATATATCACTTTATATCTTGTTGAAAACATCAGTTAGGGAACAGAAATTCTGAATCAACATCATGAAATTCAAAAATTGTAATAAGAAATCATAGATTTTGTAAGATTTTCTACAGGAAAAATATTTTCTCAATAAATAACACAATTAACAACAAAGTATTGATCAACGAAAAAATGTTGATAAATGCCTAATGTTAACAAAACTGTATGAAATATATATGAAATAACAAAGTCTTGTTAAGTGATATTCGTGTTTTAATTTTATCTTTTAATTGGGTTTCAATATAATCATCATAAATGTGATATGACATGCACCTTCTATTTAAACATGAAAAAAGTCAATCAACTGTCATAGCAATGCCTGTAAGAACTTCCATGAAAACTTAAGTACTGTACTTACTCAGTGGCAAAGCTGGATTTAATTTGACAACTGTTAAGAATTTTAATGATCCTCTAAAATGATGGCACAAACTATTTAACTGATTAATTGTCAATAACAATACATGAAAGGGGCTGACATCTCAGTCAATAACAAAAGTGGCTGACATCCCAGTCAGTAACAATACATGAAAGTGGCTGACATCCCAGTAATATATGACTGTAGAGTAAGCATAATTTCTTGTGTAAAGCACACACCACAGAGAACTCCCACATTTTTGCATTTGACTAAGGGCAGTTCCAGTAAAACATACTTGGGACTCATGGAAGGCACTTTCAATGTGGAGTAGTCACCTATAGATGCAATTTAGAACTTTTTATAATTTTCATATGAACTCTGAATAATCAGAGTACCCTGGTGCATATTTTTTTAAAACTGCCTTCCCTGGGTACCATATGTTTAAATGGAACAACCATAATATGTAGATTGTTCTTCAAAATTTTGCAGTGATAAATTGAAAAATAACCTGGAAGTTCTAATAAAATGCATACATTTTCACATTTTTGTCCCTTCTCTTTCTATTCAATTGATTTTTTTATGATCCCTATGTAGTTTTCTATGTCAGTGCAACTGTTATGTGGCGACTGTATTTATTAGTACAAATGATATGGAGTTGTACTCAGTTTTTGCCATGTGCTATCGACAAAGAAATGTATGATGACATTTAAAATAAGTGCAAACTTATTGATGGATTTGGCTCCCGATGTTTATGATTGTAATTGTAGCTATGAAGCTTTAGTTCATTTGTTTGCTTACAATGGATATACATGTACATGCTCTGATACTGCATGTC
The DNA here is from genome assembly GCA_029931535.1 of Margaritifera margaritifera. Taxonomy (NCBI): domain Eukaryota; kingdom Metazoa; phylum Mollusca; class Bivalvia; order Unionida; family Margaritiferidae; genus Margaritifera; species Margaritifera margaritifera. The sequence goes on along the minus strand of JAQPZY010001666.1, from coordinate 2,386,086 downwards.
AACTTGATTTATATCAAAAGTCTGTCTTACTGACTTTAACTGACTTAAGATCTAATATCCATTCATATTACATTTTATTATATGAATACTTATGCAGGACAAAGGGAATTATAATTTTCATGTAGCAATGAAAGTTAATAGCACTATCCAATCCCACCGATTGTTGGTGTAAACCAAAATTTTAGTCTCCCTCACTTATACTGCAGCTGATGTTCATGGATCCCATAGCTCACATGTTATCAGGGAAGAGGCGTAATTCTATAAAAAAAAAATGTGTGGTCATTGCAGATGTTTTGACTGTAGCACAACTCCTATATCATTCAAGACACAGAAGTCTAGATATGAATTTAATTCATTGGGTATTTTTAATCCCTGTTTTGGAACTGGTTGCACTTTTTGAAATTCAGTAGGATATTTTGTGAACATTACAAAACCTGCAAGATGCAAATGTGTCCTACTAGGCTGAGTTATAAACAGAAATGTTAATAATGTGACTATGACTAATTCAGGATGCATTTGATTATAAGGCTCAATGTGAGTGAGTGTTCTCACAGTTTGCAAGTACTATCATTTCAAATGGCCAGTTTATATTGATCGAATGTGCCATAACACAACATGGACTATGTTTTGGCAGGATCAATGCACCAACAACATTGGAACAATGCAAAAATAATATGCAAATGTGCTGCTATCAATAACTCTGAATACAGAGGCTCAAAACCTTGGGATATGATGGGGGTGGTTTATAGATGTGCCGAATGGTTTTAAAAATTTTAATCCATTCCATGGGAGTGGAATTTGGAGTTGGAGACACTTTTGTATGTACAGTGATGTGCCACAAATGATGCATCTCGCAGCTGACAACATCTACAGCATGAACACTTCATATGCAATATTAAAACTGAATAACTCAAAAACCAAAGTGTGGCATTTACCTGGGCTTTTCAGTATTTTGTAATATGGCCTCTTTACACTACAACTTCTTTGAGTCTTGTGAGAATGGTGCTTTATATTGATATAGACTGTAATGATCAATTTTTAAATAGCCTGCACCTCCTTCACTAGATCTTGCCAAGATTTACTTGC